>JAQGCB010000673.1:0-19477 GCA_034698835.1 Protaphorura tricampata
GAATTTGAGACAGCTGGATTACTTTTTGTTGGTGAGTACAACTGACGTATATATATTAATACCTATTTCGCTTTAGCTAAAAACGTTTAATTCACACGAATTAATTTACAGGGAAAGACACGACCGGGCAGAGAATGGAAATCCTGGAATTGCAATCACATCCATACTACACGGCTGTCCAATTCCATCCGGAGTATCTGAGTCGACCTTTAAAACCTTCCCCACCGTACGTTGGACTAATGCTGGCAGCTACTGAGCAATTGGAGGCCTACTTGGGTAATCCAGAGTTATTTGAACAAGGCAGGAATTTCCATTCTTGAGCTTATTGAAGCTTATGAGCGCTAAAAGTGCAGCTATCAGCAGGCAGTCCATTTTCTTGCAGAGTCGTTTATGCAGCTAATTTTAAACTTGTTAAAATAGTTAAAATTGAATCGTTGTGCAGAAGCTAGTACTACTGAAGTTTCCTAATTGTAATTTGTAAATTCAACTTAGAATTTCCATACATTGATGAGTCTCATCGCATAATTGTTAGTTTGATCAGATTTCGGAGTTTCTCATTATATTGCATTTATTTTGTATTTGAATATTTTGACTATTGTTTAAGTAATTTTAATGTTTGTTATTCAATTGACTCTGTAATAAAACTATTTCTTGAATTCAGAGTACATTTCATTGCGAAAAGTATTCCTAGATTGTTCCGACCATATTTTTATAATTTTATACAATTTTGGGCAGAGTGGGTCTACGTCCGAGTATAGCTACATCTCAATACAAACACTTCAAGATGCACAAACGATCGATAAGATATTTTTTACATCTTTATTTCTAACACGAAGTCAGATTTGCTTCTCAGCCACGCAAATCTTCGTTATCGAACAGTCGTTGACCGAAGCGATGTTTCTTAATAATTGGCTGTAAGGCTGTAACTGGTACAGATGTAAAGTTATGCAATGAAAGACCGGCACCGGATAGCTGGACTGTACTTTGATATAATTGAATATTACAGGAATAGAAGATGTGGCGTGAATTTCTACATTAGATTTTGATTGCTCTTAATTGTCATGCATGCTCATTTGAGTGTAATTAATTACTCTCAAAAAACCCTACGCAGACGTAAGGGTGATAATACACCACCAAGCAAGAAAAGAATGCTTAGCATTGAGTCAACACTAACCAGCAGAGCAATATACATACAACTGCTTCATAAATGCAGCTTTTGAGCACCATACCAACAAAAATCCGCATAAGTTCAGCATCAGAGTTATACTTTACAGCAATCATTTAATTTTGGGAAAAGGTGTGAAAAGTCAATAGAAAAATTCACTAAATGTGAAACGTGTGAAAAAGTTTGGATATGATGATTGGGGAAAAGTTGGCCAAACTTTCATTCATTTTTAAAATCATAAGGCAAGAACATCAGATAATTTGTTCCTAAACAAATTGTGAAAGGAAATCATGTTCATGTCCTTGTGAAAAACAATACTGTACTACTACTTGTATGTAATATACGCACAAAAATCCATTTCACAGCGGATTTTCCAATCTCCAATGATAAAGAATTTCTGTGTTACAATTTTTGTCAAGTGGAAACTTAACATGACATCCGGATTTTTATTTTGTTCTAAAAACATACGTAATAACGTGAACCACAAATACAAATGCAAAAAATCTTTCGTTCCACTTTTTATAACTGATTGGTGCTGGCATAAAAACCCGCTCCCGTCATGCTTGTCCATCTTCGCTTGCTATTTTAACCTGTTACCAAAGCAAGCGGAGAATGGATCAGATGTATTTTCGGTTCCTTTGCGTATCCATCAATGTTAAATGCTCAGTGAAGGAGAATTAAATAGCATGACGAGTGCCATGTATCATCTGTTTTAAGAGAAAGTTCAGAAATAGCCTGAATTGACAGACTCCATGTGTTGCTTTTGGTTTGCGTCAAACATACGTAAATGTTGATTTGCACTTTTCGACTTACGATCTACTATTACGATAACCATTTGAACTGATATTTTTTAATTCCTCTTGCTGGCTCAGGCTCAGACACAGGCCGAGGCCCGGGAGGTGAGGGGAAATAGGTGTCCTTGACCTCAAAATTGACCGGCGGTGGTGTGGGAATCGTGGCGGCAGAATATATAATGCAATGTCCCCGTCCATCGTTGTAATAAGTACTGCCGTCAGGATTACTGTAGTAATAACTTCCGTCACCTGTCGGTCGAAAAGATTACGTAGCATTATCAAAATTTTAGTCCATTTGTTCCAGAATAATTAGACTCACTTTTGGAGTAATGGAATAGCATACTGTCAGGAGCTCCTGCAGGATAATCCCGAGCACAGTACCGATTTCCCTTCAAGACAAAATTAAGCTCCGAAATAAATGTTGGTTGATATTTGCTCTGATTAAAATCAATCAAAAGTTTTACTTACCTCTGAATATCCTGGTTTCCAAGATTTGTACTTGTTGTACACGTACCCTTCGTTAACTTTGCTTCTGCCTGGCATTTTTGGAAGTGCCACGAATGGGTGGTCTCACTAACAATCAAATTCTAACAACTTATTCAGTAATACTATAACTATTTATTACGTGTTCGTTATTCGCTCCTAGAAAATCGTTCCTAGTCCCACAGTATCTATTGGACAACTAAGCCTAATATTTTCAAACGATACACTTTTCAAATGTCAAAAGTCGTAAGAAATGTATACAGTTAGTTGTATGATGAATAGCTCTAGTGAAACTAGCGAACGAAAACACATCTGGCCAATGGAGTGAGACATATGGAATAAGTTTCGCCTTGTTTGACGAATACAAATACATATAAATTGTATAGCGCAAGCTAACAGTGAAAGACCGAAGACAACTTCTCGTTGCTACCCATTTGTACTGGCAGTCGAAAGAATAAGACCAAATACAACTTTTCTGACAGATAGCAAGTTTAGCACAGAACATGACTATCGCTGACGTCAAACGACATGTAACTGTATCATAATTTCCATTATCAGAAAAACGATAACGAAATAAATATGGCTCTTAAGTTCCCTCAAGTTACACGTACTGGTACAAGCGCTAGTTTGACCTCAAAATGCCACTGTTTTTGTTCAGCAGTTTTGACTGAAAGCTGTTACTAATATATGCTGCAATATCTTCAACACAGTTTTAGAATTTGCTAGTTTTGATAAACCGCTGCGCTGAGCTGTCTGTTGGTAACGGAATCTAAATGAAGGAATAATACAAGGAAATAAACAGCATCAGATCGGACACACGGTCACCATCGACAATTATATAACTCGGTCCCGCTTCTCCCGCTGTCAGTCGAATGAAACCTTGAATAGTTTTTTATGTGAAAATGAAATGTGGAGAGGCATGACCAGGTGTAGCTAATTTTGTGAGGGTGTGGGTGTTTTATGTTTTCCGAAAGCCGCTAGCCGTTTTTACTAGGTTAAATGCATTGAAGGCGGTGAAGATCACGCCTCATCATAAACATATGCAACTTTCGATCATTTTTCAGCATATTTATTTTAAGAATCGTACAGTGACACACTTCTGATATTGAAACAAGTAATTTGTTTCTAAATCCAACAACATATAGTTATCACCGTACTGTGTCTGTACGAGGGATTAAAAACTCTGAAATAATGCCATCTTGAGCTAAATATTTTCAGTTATATGTTATGTGGTATTCCCAAGATCGCAAATCGTGGATTACATGCTTTCGGAAAAAGCAATCAAAACCAATACGAATTTGAAGTAATTACTCGCAATCAGCATAATGAGTCTCATCGAACAAGGCCATAATTTCGGGACACTAACTCCTGCAGATAGTGGCCGGATCATAAATAATGCTGCGCATTGGGCGAAAGAGGTTTTTGAGAAAATATTGCCTGTGGCTATAACGCGAGATGGTCGGAAATTTTTGTGAAAAAAAAATCTGAAATCTTTAACTTTATTTGCTGGGTAGATTAGTAAATTTAATTGCTGGATGAGCAGTCTGGTTAAGTTAATGGCTTCGCTAAAAAATGCATTGCTTGAATTCATGATGCATAGTAATTAATATTGCACAACCGATTACCGAAGGAATTTTTCGTAAAATCTAGCTTCAACTAGAATCAAGATTCAATAGGGCGAAGGACGCTGACTTATGGATTTGCCAACCTCCGTGCAATCCTGCAATCGTTTCCGCAACTTGTATGTAAACAGTAAACATGCACATGGAAAAGTTGTGAGTTATTATTAAAAGTGATTACGAATTGTTTATATGGTTGTGCAAGACGATTGCATTAAAGAAGGAACAAAGGTTCAAAATAATTAAAATATTGTGCGCAATAATATTTTTGAAATTTTTAGTGTAGCTATTTACTTGACTGTAATTTTCTAGAACAACTTTATGTTACAAAGCGGAATTGCCCAACTATCCGTGGTTATCAGAAATATTAAGCAATTATAAAGTATAATTATGATTTTTTTTATAATGGGAATATTTAGATTTTCAAGGAAATGAATTGTTTGATCGGACATTTTTTCAATTTCTATTTTTAACCGCAAAGTTGTTATAAAACTTTTCTACTATCTCTAACTATTGATTTTTTTAACATTAGTTAGACACTCGGTTGTCGGTACTCGGTAGGGTTTGCAGCCATTATAGGTCAAAATATTTTTGACCTCACGTTCGTTGTCTGCTTGCTTATGCTTAGCGTAAGGTGGTCAATTCCGAATAGTTTAACTCAGTCAGCTTTTTATTTCACACTCAGCCAACAGTTAATTAAAATTTCTATGTAGTAATAATAGAAACCTTTGAACGCCTTGGCTCATGGTAGGAAATAATCTATCGTTCAGAAAAAAACACACGTGGTATCTCAAATTTTTATGTGAAGGATTCCAAAGTTCTCATATTGTCCATTTATCCAAAAAGTTCATAATGCATTAGATAATGTTTAAAACTTATTCTATCAGACAGACTATTGAGTAATACTCAAACTGTGTCATTTTTCCATGTAGTACATAATACATAACGTCAACGTCAGTACATACAATACACAAAGGTGAAGGCCTTTTGCTCACAAGGTAAATGTTTCAAGTGTGGTCACAGAAAACCCTACCAAAAATTGTCACCAAAAGGAATCTATTGATCTATACACAAATGTAGAGAATTTTCCCGCATGCACTATTACGCTAAAATAAGCTAACACTTTACACAGTTACCTTGTCACAGTCAGTCACAGTCCACCGTCTAACACAAATCCTAATTCATGACATGGGTCGGGATTTAATTAGTAGTTGTTAGTGTTACCACATAATCTTGTGGTCTGGCTTATTTACTAGACTTTATCCTTCATAGATATCATGGATATGGATATGGGATAGGGTACACTTGACCAGATTAAACCACTTCCGTCTGCCAGAACATTAAGAAACAGTTGACTTGTACTGTACGTGGGATGGATGGATGGGTTATGGGTTCATTAATCACAAAATGAAGATGCGTATTAATACTTTGACTAAACTTAAAACTATTGACAGTAAAAGACAAGAAGGGTCCAGTCCAGATTAGCTATTAAAAGTTTTCCTCTCACTCTTGAGTCAAATGCTAAGGTGTAAGCTTTGGCATTTTAACGACTCGACATTGCATGTATCAACTTTTCGTAAAAACATACATACATACACTGACGTGCTAATCAAATACAATTTTAACAACAATGGGCTCCCTCGGAAATTCTCTTATCATTACTAGATCAGATACTAGGCTGGTCCTGGATTTGTCTGAAAAATTTCCAAAATGGGCAGAACAGGTAAATGAGGTTACACACCCCGTTGTTTTCAAAGGATCAAGGACAACACAACTATTGGCTTCAATTGCCGGTACATTGTTGGATTATTTTTTATGTTATGTAAAATATCATATTATTTCCAATTAGTCAGACAAGATATTAGATGGCCGAAAATCTGAACACGACAATTTGTAATAATTTTAGCAAACCTTGGGGCCATGGCATTTGGGAGTGTGATGAGTTGGACAGCGACAGCACTACCTGACCTGAGAGGAGACCCAGCATTCAAGGGAATCACAGAGTCAGAGGAGTCTTGGATTGGGTCCATTGTACCAGTGAGATTTTTAAGATAAAATTAGGGCACACATTTCTTAACATCGTAACAAATGAATAGTTCATTAAATTTTGTGATAATTAAAAATAGCTCGGAGCAGTCTTGGCTGGTCCAATCGCTGGTTTCGGAGTGGAGCGTTTCGGTCGGAGAAGAAGTATGTTAATATTTTGCCTGCCATTTATAATCGGATGGCTCTTAATTTATTTGGCTCAAGGTGTGGATACTATTTTAGTCGGGAGGTTACTCACAGGTAATATGCATAATAATTTAAAATGTGTCAGAATCAAATGTTTTTTGGACTGTTTTTTGGCACTCTTGCCGCCTTATCTCTCAGAACTCTCCTAACAATACTTTACTTGACAGGGATCTCTGGGGGAGCATTCGCAATAGCTGCCCCAATTTTTGTCGCTGAAATCGCAGATCCTGATATTCGAGGAACGTTAGCAGCTGGATTTGAACTCATGATTACAGTTGGGATGCTTTTCATGTAAGATGACAAAGGTCATCCCTAGAATTTCTTAATGTTTGAATTACGAAGCTATAGAAAAAATATCTCACTTTACCTGTTTTTATTTTTTTTCAGTTTCGTAGCAGGAACATTTTTAAGTTGGAGAATGCAGGCGCTGTGTTGTGGTGTAATACCAATGGCTATTATTTTCCTCCTTTTCTTTGTCCACGAGTCACCACGATATTTAATTGCAAGAGGAAAAATGGCGGAAGCGGTCAAAGCCCTTTGTTGGTTTCGTGGAACAACAAATCCAAAGGACATCGAAGGAGAACTTGCTAAGGTTATTATTGTGCAAAGTAGTGTCCTAAACAGAAATGACAAAAAAATTAACTACATATATTTTTTGACGATTCAGTTGATTGAGGGTGACGAAGAACACGAATTCTCTGGGATGGGAATGAGATCACCCACCATATTGGATTTATTCAGATTCCCAACCCTCAAACCAGTTTCAATTGTTCTAATTCTATTCATGCTACAAGAATTGAGTGGGATTGATGCAGTTACATTTTATACTGTCGATATTTTCCAGTCTGCTGGAGTCACACTGAACAGTTACTACTCAACTATTATCCTCGGTGTTGTGCAAATGGTGAGTTTAATTAATTAAACGTACGTACGATTTTTGTTTGTGGGATTAAAATTGTTATACATATGTAACTTTTAACAGATTGCTTCTTTAATCGCGGCTCTCCTCGTGGACAAATCCGGTCGAAGATTTTTCCTTATCACTAGTGAAGTCACAATGGTCGTTTCACTTGGAACATTTGGAATATTCTTCTGGGTCAAATCTTTCAACGAGTCATTCGCCATGACCTACATGCAATGGTGCCCATTACTTAGTTTACTGTCTTACGTGGTGGCTTACTCAATAGGGGTTGGACCAATCACATACATGATTCTTGGAGAAATCATGCCACAGAATGTCAAGGGTGAGTGTAGAAAATTGTACAGGGTGTTTCATGAAACTGTCCGTGTCTCACTTAATTTACATATTTGGTTCTAGGATTGGCATCAAGTATTCTGACAGCCATAAAATGGCTTCTTGGATTCACAGTCACAAGATTCTTTGAAGATTTGATGGAATTAGTAGGGAAGCCTTGTGGGTATTGGATTTTCACTGGGATTTGTCTACTCGGTGCTATTTATATTTATCTATTTGTTCCGGAAACCAAAGGAAAAACTTTGGAAGAAATTCAGGAGGATTTTGGGAGAGTGCAAGGAAGTGAGAGGGAGCCATTGGTTCGAACAATCGCAGTTTCGCAGTACGAATCTGTCAAAGAGGAACGGCGGAGACAAAGGCGAGAAACAAATTAATCATGGCGATTCAACCGGCTGAGATTTCCATTTCCTTCGACACATTCCCAATTTTTTTCTTTTCAACATTTTGTAATTTTTCTGACTTAATTAACACGTGCATCTATTCTATTTATTTATGGAACTGAAAGGAAAATTAAAAAATCGTATAATTAAAAAAAAATCTCGAATGTCTCTTTCACTGAATCGAAGAGCTATTTCGTTCACTGAACTGCCCACTATACTGATTCTAAGACGTGAAATGAGAATTGTGTTCTGAACAGACACGGTAAATAAAAAATTGAACATGAACAAATACAAGATTTTGAATAATGTTGCTTTAATTCTTTGAGAACATTTTGTGGAAACCAAAAATGTTAGTAATGATTTTTAACTGGAGTAATACTAAACAAATCCCAACTAAACTAATCAAAATTGTCTGGATATTATAACAACTACATATACTACGTAGGAATCTGAGAATCGTAATACAATTAATACATATACAGTCAAATTGTCACAGAATGCATGTCCGATATAATTTTGGATCAAATTTATGATTCACGCTTTTCATTTTGAAAACATCTTAGAATAACCAAATTCTGAAAAATCCAACAAAACCCAAAAATGTGAACAGATTTGGTTTCAAAATTTTGCTTCCATTGCAAGCATCCGTGTCACAAATGCAAATCATTTCAAATTTGACATCACCACCCGAGAAATCCATCAATTTACTGAAAAATTGGTTAGCTTGGAGCTGTGTACTGTTGAAACAAGAAACTCCATCCAAATGGTCACTTGTCGCCCTCGGAGCACATGAACGGGTCACAGTAGTTTTTCCTAGCGTCGTCACTATGAGTTTACTGCAAAAACTGACATCCCATGGACACTTGACATATTCTTTCCCACAATCCAGCCCATCAAGTTCGCTCGTACAGCCGTAGCAGTTTATACCTGGAATAAAAATATGTATACAAACATTTGTAAAATATTCAGTCCCTTCGATCTACAACGTGTGATTTTTGTTTTAAGGAAGAACGGGCAAAATATTCTCCAAACATTTCAGGGACTTGAATATCTTTAGTCTAATCTCTTTTTGAAGCCTAATGTCTAAAAGTTATCGAATTACCTGATGCAAAGCTGAATATTGATGATAAGATAACGAGCTCCACCAATAGATTCATATTTCCACGAACAATAATTATTTTTACTATTTATTTCAAAGTATGCAAGTATTCAATTGAAAATCAGGTTCCTGCGGTCTCTAGTGAAATATTGAACTGGTGGAAATTGATACTATGTCAGACCTCAGACGGAAACTGTGTTACTTGAAGAATATTTGAGACAGGAGTGAGCAATAATTCATATTGGGAGGATGAACGACCAGATAAATTAACAAGGAATAGTTATCAGACTTATTTTACCGTCCAGAACACACCTGACTAGAAATAAATCTGGACGCGTGTAGTAATTTTTAGAATATTGACTAAGGTTATAATTTCTGTGTAATCGGTCGATTCTATGACCTCTCGTGGGATACAGTTATGATTTGGTTGGTTTGTCTTGATTGATTCCTGGACAGGAGCCATATCGTGGCTGAAGTTTGCAGGAAGCAGAAGATTTGGGTTGACTGACTTTTTCTTGTGATACATATCTCAGGTAAAAATGAATGAATGAAATTACTTCGAGCTTTGAGACGTCTGTCTTAATTCTGGTAAAAATATTCTAACACAAACAGCTAGCATGCATACATCATACACAGATTTGACTCAGAATTTACAGGTAAGAACAGGAGACCCTCGTCTTGAATGAATCGAGGGTATAAATGCAAAATAAATTACACAAAAAAGTTTCAATTCCAGTATTGGAATTAAATACTGCTTTCAATTATTAGTAGCCCAGAATTCGCGGTGAATACTTGATAAAAACCAGGCGACAGGAAATAGTCAATAAGATAAATAATTTATGAAGGAGACAGACAAATATTTCGAGCATATAGATTATAAAGCTAAATCATTATCCGATCCGATGCGTTGCCATTCAGATTTCCTTCCACACATTTCTAATTATTTTGAACTCTTTTATAATTATGATAACTTAATTAGCACATTAAGTGCAACACTACTGGCATTTTTACCGGCCGTTTTTACAAATTTTCCGTATAAATAAATGCACGTCGGACTACTCTACAAAAATATTACATTAAACATGAACATGAAAATAATTTTATCTATCGATTTTTTTTATAATCGTGCCAAGACCGAATGTATCTGCAATGACAAATTCTAACCTTTCTAGTCAGACATTAGTGCAGTGTATATGGTTTTGAAAGGAATATATGTATAAATCCATATTGTTTATATTAATATACTTTGTGATGAACTGAAAACACACTTCTACATGATACCTACGTACATGTATGTACGTTGATTTAATTTATATAGATATTAATTTTGTTCAGTCAGTTTGGTGGTATGAGTTCCACTTTGTACGAGTACACCCATGACAAAAGAAATCATGGTAGGAGTGAAACTAGACCTCCTACGGAAAGTGCAGATTCAGATTTCTAGGTCCCAGTTTTTATGTTATCTACTGATTCATATTTCATCGTGGAGACTATTAGTTGGACTTTGTTTTAAATTCTAATAATAATGCCGTGCTGAACTCGATTCCTTTAATTCCTCTGGTTTTGAATAATGTGTTTTATTCATTTTTATAACATTTTCGCAAAAAGTTAATGATTTTTTTTGTTTTTTGATTGAGAAATTACTCTCAAACTATAGTATGACTGACTAATTATAATAATTGTGAAACAAATTCATAACAAGAAACAGTACGCACTAAATGTTAGCTGCCGACGTGACAATATTATGAAATAGTTGCATACAAAATTCCCAAGAATCCCAAAAATATGAGAAGATTTGGCTTCAGAAGTTCACCTCCATTGCATCCATCGGTGTTACAAATACAAAGCATTTCCAGTTCTACTAAACCTTGGCCGAGTTTGTCTTCATCCTCTTTAAAATATGGGATATTATGGAGTGCTTTATCGTTGTAACAACCTGGAGTTCCTCCAAGATGATCGCTTGTGGCTCTTTTGGCACATGAATGGATCACAGTAGTCTCAAATGGATCCTTCATTATGACTTTAGCACAAAATTCGTCTTCCGGTGGACATTCACCATACTCCTTTCCACAAGACAAGATGTCGGACTCTTTAGTACAGCTGTAGCAGTTAAGTCCTGAAATAAAAATGCACCATCATTTAATATTTTGAGTAGACAATTTTAAGGCTCCATGTAGGAGGTTACGAATTACGATGTGCCGACTCGAATCTGTTAAATGATCTTAATATCTTAAAAATCTCATAAATCTAATAAAATACATATATATTTTGAACACATATTTTGTGTGTCCATTGAAACACAATTCGTTGTATGAATTGAAAGGAAATGAGCGTTTAAGGACTATTTTCGTACTTTAGAAATGAATTAGATTGATTTAAGAGAAAGGGACTGATTGTTGTGCAGAGCCTTTCAAAATTGTAGCTAATTCGTATTACGAGATTACGACCCTTTATTCAATCAATTCAACTGCTTTCTTTTTGAAAACTAACGTAAACTGTAGGATAACTAATGTATGAATTACCTGATGCAAAGTTGAGAATTGATGTTACGAGGACGATTTGCACCAACAAATTCATGTTTCTAGAGATTTTTATTTTTATTATTTTTTGAAATTTAAGGAAGAATACTGTAGAATTGTGTGTTTAAGATGGAATGACAATGACCCTTCAAGTTCTGAACTTTGACTGGATACGAACTAAGAACAAAATTATTCTTATATTGAGTCTGATTCTTTTGACTTGCAGTTTAGCTCTTGGATCTTACAAGTTTTGTTAATTTATCAGGTATCAAAAATGAATGAATGAATTTCCTGGGGATGTTAGGGGTTGAGTTCCTACTGCAATAAAAGTAAAATATAAAAGTCAATTACGATAGAATGGTTCACCCGTCTCACTGTCACGACGCGACAAACTTGAGAACGTTTTGTATCATCTTTTTTCTTTGGGTTCATAGTATGCATGTAAATTAAATAAATCTCAAGTTGCAGACGCCAGACATCTTTATCCTCAAATGTTGCAATTATTATAAAACACTTTTTGATGTATAAATCCACCTGGACTCAAAAAACAAAACCATAAGCAGCCCCAATAGACGTTACACCAAATATCATCAACAAAATTGCAACCACTTTGTCGGTACATAGTTAATTGTTAGCAAAATCTTAATTTCGAAACTGCAAAATTGTAAGGGTGATTGAAATGGTTTTAAAAATGTTTCTCCATACTTTTTTCTATGAATACATGATTCCGACTTCCGACTGAATACGCATTTCTTGCTCTACCAGAAGCTATATTTTTGAAAATGTCACCTCGATCCCAGATACTAAACACATAAATTCTGTGTGTCTTATTATATAAAGAATCCAATTATTTTTGTATTTCGTAAAGTGTGCCAATTAAATTATTTTGCCACTATGATTAAAGCTCCTAACTGTCCTAACAGGCCTTTCTATCCGAATCCTAGACATATTTTGTTCATTTGACCTTATGACCTGAAATTCGAATGCTGTTATTAACAGATATGGTAAATAAAAAATGTACACGAACAAACCCAGGATTTTGAATAACGTTTTGTTTCAATTTATTGATAGCATTTGGAGGAAAACAAAGTAATTAGTAATTATTTTGAGTTGAAATTTCTAACTAGAATCGTAATACAATTAATTGTATCTCATAGAATGTATAGTACAATTTTGAATCAGATTCATTCACGTTTTCATTTATATCCCGTAATTATAAAATATTTTTGTACCAGATTCCGAGAAATCCAACAAACCCTAAAAATGTGAAAAGATTTGGCTTCAATAGTTTGCTTCCGTTGCATCCATCCGTGTCACAAAGGCAAATCATTTGAAATTTTACTGTACCACCGGTTGAATTCATTAACTTTTTGAAAAATTGGTTAGAATCTAGTTGTGTACTGTTGGAACAGCCAGGAGTTTTTCCAAGATTATCACTTGTCGCCCTTGGAGTACATGAGCGCAACTCAGTAGTTTGTCCTAGTTTCGTCACTAGGAGTGTACTGCAAAAACTGATATTCCGTGGACATTTAACTAACTCTTCACCACAACCCCAGTTGTCATCATTGAAAGCACAGCCGTAGCAGTTTATACCTGGAATGAAAATATGTATACAAATATATTGTTTTAAGAAAAAATCTCCAAAATGTTCTCCAAAGGACTTGAATGTATTTAATATATTCTTAATAACATGTAAAGATTGAAAAGTTATTGAATTACCAGATGTCAGGTTGAAAATTGATGATAGGACAACGAGTTGAACCAAGAAATTCATAGTTTCAGTAGCAATAATTACTTTTACTACTTTTTTTCAAAGTTAATAAGAATTCGACTGAAAAATTGTGTTTCTGATTGCAGTCAAACTATGAATACTCGGTCATATATACATAACATAAATAACATACACATAATGGATTCAAGAATTTACAGGTAATGTAGCATAGCAATAGTAGAAAATGCATTTCTCGTGTTACATAACTCTACTGTTTACAGTTTACATGCACAATAAACTACAAAACTCTCTACAAAATTACACACGCCTACCTTATAGCCAAGAACATGAAAATAATTTTATCTGTTGACGAAATTATGACATGCCATACATAGCTGCATCTGCAATTGCAATGACAAGTCCACCTGACAGTTTTAGACGGACCGATCTTTTCAAGGAAGATAGTTGATTGCGACTTACAGTGCAGTGTATTGTATCGGGTTTTGAACAGGGCATGTCCATAATCCATACTGCTCATACTTATATGTATATTTTGTGTTGAACTCAAAATAATATACATTTGCACACACCTAAGTTCATGTTAAGTGCATTTAATTCATTTAGATACTAATTTTTGTTAGGTGGTTGGAGGCATGAGTCTAAAATTCTATGGTGAGTGAGTGCGCTCATGACAAAAGAAATCATGGTAGCAGTGAAACCAGATCTCCTACAGAAAGTGCAGATTCAGATTTCTAGGTCCCAGTTGTTAAGTATGTTATCCAATCCACTGAGTCATATTTCATCCTTGAGACTATAAGTTGGACTATCTTTTTTCAAATTCTGATAATAATGCCGTACTGAATTCAAATTCCTTAATTCCTTGTATTCGTAGATGAAATTATAGGTGCCTTGTTGTGTCTTGTCGCTACAACTTTAACTTATTATAATTATGACGCTTCAATTTTTGTATTTGATTGAAAATACTGTAATTTAAAAATGTCTCGTAAATGTTCAATGAGTGCAGAATTCTCAATTATTTCAAGCGAATATTTCAAATTAGTTCTCGTAGCGCAGTACACAAGTCTGGTTTTGAATACTGTTTTTTTTATTGATTTTAACATTTTGGCCGCAAATGAATGAATTTTTGAGATAGTATTTTTGAGGAGGATAGGAGAGGATAGAGACAAAATGACACTTTCTCGTAAATAATTTTAGTACAATAGTAAAACGAAGGACATCATAAATAAATGAATCTCAAACTATAGTATGACTAACTAAACATAATTGTAAAATAAGGAACAATCCATATTGTTCCAAATGTTAGCTGCGGACGCGATAATTCTTAAATAGTTGTATACAAAATTCCCAAGAATCCAACGAATCCCAAAAATATGAAAAGATTTGGCTTCAGAAGAGTACTTCCATTGCAGCCATCCGTGTTGCAAATACAAATCATGTCGAATTCAATTACACCACCACCAGTTGCAGTTTCGATCTTGTCGAAATATGGGATGTTATGGAGTGCTTTACCGTTGTAACAACCAGGGGTTCTTCCAAGATGATCACTTGTGGCCCTCTTAGCACAGGAATGGATCACAGTAGTTTCATAGGGATCCTTCAATATGATTTTAGCACAGAATTCGTCCTCCGATGGACATTGACCGTACTCCTTTCCACAAGACAAAATGTCGGACTCTTTCGTACAGCTGTAGCAGTCAAGTCCTGAAATAAAGATGCACATATTTTAGTCGATAATTTTAAGACACTTTGTGCAATCAGATTTTCAATAGGGAGGATGCGATTTGTCCCACTTTGAATCGGCTAAATGAATCAAGAATAAGAATCTTAAAAAACTCTTGAATCTGATGAAATATAACATTTTAAACACACTTTGAAATCAAAAGATACACGAAACGAATTGGCCAAAAATCTGGCATGGCTATATCCCGAGAAATTCAATATCTCACACTCACAGTGGCTAATTTCAATTTAATTCAGAGAAATAATTATGAGAAGTTCGGTCGGACGGTGTCCAAAGTATATAGAAAGGTTTTATTGTCTGAAATAGGGAGCTATCGTTTCGCCAAATCCAAGACCTCCGCTTCTTGAAATTCAAGATTGAGGTAAAATACGACTGAGAAAGAATTTTATCTTTCCTGTTACCATTTTAAGTACAAAATCTGGGGAAGCGCTTCGTCATTATGAATTTGTGCGATTAATGACTATTTTTGTACTTTAAATATGAATTTCATAGATTTCAGAGAACAGAAGAAACCGATTCGTAGAAAAAATATGAGCTAATTTTGATTGCAACTTTTCACTAATTCATTTTAACTGCTACTTTCTGAAAATTAAGCTAAAGGAGAACTACTAAATGAGTTACCTGAAGTGACGCTGAGAATTGATGCAACGAGGACAATTTGCACCAACAAATTCATGATTTTTATTTTTATTGTTATTTTGGAATTTACGGGAGAATTTAACTGCAATATGAAATTAGTCTGGTAATCGATGTCACACAAACTAAACCCGACGCGACCTGGACGTATACTTTTAATTTGTTAAGTAAAGAAGTGCTAGTGGAATAACAATGAACCTTCAAGCTCTGAACTTTGACTGGATATGAACTAAGAACAAAATGATTTTTATATTGTGTCTGAATCTGTTGACTCGCAGTTTTACTCTTGGATCCCACTATCCCACTCTTCCAAGTTTTGCAAAGTTATCAAATATCAGAAATGAATGAATGAATTTCCTAGGAAGTTTAGGACGTTTTGTGCTCGGTTCCCATTGCAGTAAAAGTAAAGCACAGAAGCTAAGGATAAGAATGATTCATCCGCCTCACTGTAGCGACAAACTGCAAAACGTTTTGTAAACGTTTTTTAGGCTCCTAACCGAACGTGCTTAAATTGAAGAGTGCAGGAGGCGCTTGTCCACACAACTCTTACAAAATACCAAGATATTTGGACTTCCCTTCTATTAGAGGAAACGGTTGTCGAGTTACTTTGCAGAATACTATGTTTACAGGTACTGATAAAAAGAAACAAGACACTTTTTCTGATATAAAAATCCAGATGGATTCAAAAACAAAACCAAACAGAAATACGCGACACCAAGCTGTTAGCAGCAAAACTATAACAGAGTCAGCAGTTAATATTTTACATAGTTAACTGTTTGCAAAATCCAATCATTCTCATTTTATATTAATCGGGCCCCTCTTCGTGTACAAAGGTGGCTGAGGCAGATGAAGTTATTGAAGTATAAACTAATTTAAAATAAAATAATATTCGTGTATACGCACATTATGGTGTTGAATGATTATTTTTATTAATTTTCTGTAATAAGTTGAAAAGCGAAATAAATTCATTGTCACAAATATAACAGTTCATACCATAGTGTTTTCTCATAAAATGTTAATCACAAAAGAATTTTGTACCAAATTCCAAAAAATCCAACAAAGCCCAAAAATACGAGAAGGTTTGGCCTCAGAAGTGCACCTCCATTGCATCCATCGGTGTTACAAATACAAAATGTATCAATTTCTCTCCAACTGAACCTTGGAATTCGATTGAGTTCTGTACTGTTGAAACATTTTGAGATTCCTCCAAGACTATCACTCGCCTCTTTTTTAGCACATGAGTGTATCACCTTTTTATCACCATTCATATCTTTGAATATGACTTTAGCACAGAATTGGACGTCTGATAGACATTCACCATAGTCCTTTCCACAATCAGACCAGTCAGACGTATGATCCCATTCTGTACAGCCATAACATTTTAGTCCTGAAGGAAAGGAAAAAAATTCAACTAATTTTACGAGTCACAATATTAATATTTTGTTGTTTCATCATATTTATCGTATTTTTATTGCTATCCATTATCTATTGGGAAACAAAATCTTCCATGATACTATTGCTATATCTGATCGGAATTTTTAAATGTGAAAATTGTCCATACAGTACAAATTACTTTTGGCAAATCAAATATTCTTCAAATGTGAAGATTTAACTCTAGAGCTACCGCATGCATGCTGTATCGTATATTGTACGTGAATTACCAGAACTAAGATTGACGATCGCTGTTAAGAAAACGAGATGCACAAGCAATTTCATGTTTCAAGCCGACACTATCAAAACCAGAAATTAACTGAAAATTGGATTTGTAAAGGATAACATTAACTCTTCCTGCCCACCATGAAAAATGTACCAACCAATCCCATAAAACTTGGCATATTTATATGCATTGGAGTATATATTCGAAATTAATGTAAGAACGTTTAAGACTTGCCCAGTAACCACAGACAGATAGGTACTAGCCGTTGTAGAGTAGACAAAGACATGGCTCACATTTCTATTTCCCGAAATGAGGAAATTCCACACCTCAGGAAGTATACAACTTTGGAAAAGTTCTGACGCTCGGAGACTAAAAATTCCTTGACGTCAGTAATTTTCTGAGGTAAAAAATTATTCCTTATTTATCAAAATTTTTCTTTATTCAGATAGTTGATTTTTTTTAAAACCTTAACCAAAAACCACAACCGGATAATTGAAAATAGAAATGACTTTCTCTATTGAATCAGAATATATTTTAAGTACTTATTATTGGCAAGTAGAACGACTCAATTTGCTAAGAAAAGATGTCATTTGTCCTTTGACCGTCCGTCTTAATGAAAAAATTATTATGTAAATGAAAATTAATTAAATTGATACTGAATTTGCATTGCTACAAATGATGCACACGAAATTAGAGTTTTGGTGTAAGGGAGGCGTTGAGATTGAGATCTTGTACGAGTCATGAGCACTCTGAACACTGTACAAAACGTGGGTTGAAAATTCGGTGAAGTAGACAGTATTTTGATATCGGAAGCAATAATTTACTATGTACAAGTGATTAATCTGCTTCCATTTTTCATCACTCTATATTTTGCGAAATCTTGTCATATGTAGTGTCAGTTTAAAATCTAATTAATTCATGTGCGTACTTCTACCTTAACTTAAGAACACATGCATACATGCACCTGTACTCACTCTCAGTTTATCATATGCAGCTTCTCAGGTTAATAAATACACTTACACCATGTTCTGTAACTCGCAAAAAATTAGCAATGTGTGCTAGAGTATGCTGTACTTGCAAAATCTTTGACCGAACTCAAGGTCAGAATTGGCGCGGAGGAAAACACTTTTAATAATAAGTTGAACTGATTCAAACGTTGCTTTTGCATATCCAAAAAATTATATATTTTAACTTGGTACATACTTCATTGAATTAATATTTCAATCTATACTTGGTTTAACAATATCTCCTGTGTAAATGAATTGCAAATGGAACTTGTGTATTTTGTGAATTGAATGTTTCTGACATAATTTAATTCGTGACATTACATAATTGACAGCTATTTTACCGGCTGACGCTAATAATTCGGCACACGTAATATAACAAAATCATATTCAGTATGAAGACTAAAACTCAGTTCACAAAATGTACAGTGCCGGTGTGGACGTTTATATTTATTTTTATCCTGCAAGGAATTGGAAGTGATTTAAATAATGGAAATCCTGGAGAAAAACCGGAATCAGATGAATTAATTGAACAGAAACCAATCAAACGATCGGAAGGTGGGAAAATATGTTAAACTACTTGTAAATATCTATTTGTTTGCTCATAATGGTAAAATGCAAACGAAGCAGCTTCATAAACAAACCACAACGCAAAAGTTACATGCTCACCTCAACAGTCAGCACCAAGTTAAAAAGTCACTCTCTGCTCTGCACTTTTTATACATAACTCTGGCTTCAATTTTCAATAGAATTGCTTACTTCATACATTTCTACAAAGAATTTCTTCCAAATATAAAAACAAATTTTCATCAGACTAACAAATAATGTGAATGAAAATTGTATGAAACTGTAATTGTAAAAAAATTCGAATAATTTATGCCTGATTTTTACTGTATAATGTATAATTTTACTTCTCTTTTCCTAGGAGAGCATTTATACAACTTAGCAATGAAACTTTTGCCACACGCGTCTAAAGACATGGCGGCAAAGACGGGGCCATACATTTCAAGAAGTATTGATGAATCCCAAAAAGTAGACCAAGCATTCCATTATTTAAAACAAGCCGCTATTAGGGGTCACCGAAGATCCATGGAATTAGTAGCTTGGGCACAACTCATTGGACCACTTCCATTGAATATCGAAGGAGCAAAAAAGTTATTT
>JAQGCB010000674.1:0-19475 GCA_034698835.1 Protaphorura tricampata
AAATTTAACATTATATATTTTCCTTCGACTCTCAAAGTACCGAGCTCACATCATGTGCTTTCCTTTTTGGAAGTATTTTGTATTTTCTCAAGAGCGTGGAAAGTCTTATGACGTTGATAGTCTGTTGCATGAATTTACTCTCACTAATTTTCATTATGAGTCTAGTCTAGGGCGTATGGTAAAAGTTTTGCTTGTTTTAAGAAAATTGATATTTGGTTTTGGTCCATGGAAAATACACTTGTTAGAAAAAGAATGGTAACATAAATTACAAAATCTTTACCAAGACATTTTACACACGAAAGGCATTCCTTGTGATTTAGTTGAATTTTATGTTTTCCTAGCCGGCCATTTATGTTTGACCTACTAGAGATCAGTACATTTTGACAAGTTAGTACTGGACGTCGCACGTCGGACTAGGCTAGACTTGAATCTTTCCAACTTGATAACGCAAGGGCACGTGTCCAACTTTTTCTGGTTTCTTCACTTTGTTTATTAGGTTGTAATTACTTACGTACATATTTCTTACCCTAATGATACGACGCGCAATTAATTGGAGCATTGATGTAATATGAGAAGAGCCCTATTTATTTCCTTATCACCGAATAATATTTTTGAAGTAGTACTTGTAGTACATAGTCAATAGTCATGTGGTTGAACTGAAGTTGTAGTACTTCCATATTATGAGCACAAGGGAACTTGAAGCTCAAAGCTAGAATAGAACCTCAAAACCTAGACCTACTGTACTCCCCACAAAAACCAAAACCAACCCATCCTTTAATTAATTTTGTACTGACTAAGAAATATGACAAGTTTGTTGACGCGAGGCAAGATACCCGAGAAGGCCGGCCGACTAATTATCAAACCAAAAGTCTTCTTGATTTGTGTTCCTCTTTGGCAATTGCAATTTGCAATGGAATAGAAATGGAATCATGCGTGTTAGACAATGTGTTCCGGAAAATTTATAGAATCCGGCAATTTTATTTTTAAATTTTATTTTTTAGCTATCCATTAGACCTCGGGATAGTCACCCTAGTAGTAGGAAAGAAATCGGAGCAAAAATTCTCTTCACGGTGTTTACCCAGGCAATGTCTATTCCGAGTGTGAAATGTTACATTTTCCGAACCACCCACGACAGGCAAATGTAGTTTGTGTGTTCTCAATTAGTACTCGATTTAATTGGTCTGTTATGCATTCGTAATTCATAAGGTTAAGATGTCATACGAGTTACGCAGCGCAGGCTTGAACTCCACGTGCACCCATTTTCATATCAATTTAGTTCCAAAATTAGTTTGGGACAGCTTCTGGTACAACCGTACTAGAAAATTACTGGGCTTTACTGAGTCTGAACACTACTGAGCAACTTAATTTTCCTGAGATTTGTTAGTTTTGATTTCCTTGGTTGAAGAAATTTCCAGTCAGCGTCAGTTGGGGTTGTTGAGTAGAGCATGAACTGTGTGAGTGATAGTCAAATTAACTAGGTCCTCGAAAAAAGTTTAGTAGTTAGTGGGTTCGGCCAAGTTGGCCAAGTTGGCTAAGTTAAGTTCCACGTAAAAGAACATATGGAATCGACATTCGACATAAACTTACGCAGAATGAAAAAGATGTTAGTTTGATCAGATGGGAAAAAATACAACTGAAAGTTTTTGCCGAAAAAAAAAAGTTTTCAACAAGTCTCGGACGCGTCGTGTCTCGCCTCTCGCGTCTCAGACGCAGGCATCCCAAAGATAGCTTTCTGATCTATGGAGTCTGGAGTAAGAAAATTTTAACGCTACACGCAACGCATATGACGATCCACCTATTTGAACGTTCACCCGGTCCTCGTTTGTTTTAAAAACAAGAGAAAAAGTCTTATTTTGTCTCAGCTGACGAGGCAGCAACGGTATGACGTCCTCTTCGGCTTCTTCAGCTAATAGACCAGTACGTCGTCGATTTTTGATCTGAAATTAGCTCAGAAGGAGATTTAGGTGTTATGTAGTAATTGGCTCTGGAATTTGATAAAGGAGTTTGTGTTATCAAAGTATTTTTATTTTGAGTGATAATTTCACGAGGGAGCGTCGTTGAGTGTTGAGATTTCAGATTACGTCTGCCTGGAATTTCCAACTTATATGAGTTTCACAATTTTGGGATTTTTGCTATTTATTCCACAAGGAAGCGACTTTGATTTGGACTTGAGCCAATTAATTCTAAATTGTGGACTGTGGAGTCTGTGATAACCAGGTTTAACTGAAAATCCTACGAGGGAACAACATCGAGCGCTCCCGTCCAGCTAACTATAGCCAGATCGTATCTGTAACTTCTTATAACTATTCATGATGACTGGAAATTCCATGAACGAGTTACACTTAAAAGTGTACAAGTGAGAAGTGACTAATTTCACGATCATCAATCCAGAGATTGTGCTATTTGCGTCTGATTTTGACGATATACTCTAACTAAATTTATATCTTACAAGGGAACTACGTTGGATGTGTGAATGTGTGAGTGAGGATCGTAGACAAAGTAGACAACAGACACATGACATATAGTAACAAACAGCCAACAACTTGTTGAAAGGTCAACAAGGGTAATATGCTTAGTGAACCGATAAGTTAATTTATAATTGATAAATTAAATTATGCACATGGAATGGACGATGGACTCTTGGGTTTGACTTGCTCATTGCTCATTGGGACAACATGATAATCGTGGTGAAAGAATTGAGGGCATTTGGATTTGGTTACATTATGCATCTCATCCCATGACTGAATTTCTTATCTTTTTTTTCTTGGCCGACTGACTACAAGACTAGGGTTTTGTGTTTGTGTAACTGGAACTGAGCTCTGGACAACTTGTCTTATAAAATATTTGATAAGGTTGAAAGAAGCAAAGAAGCTTCAAGGCAAGGGGTATTATTTGAGAGGACTCTGAATTCTGAAAGCTACTACGACTACATGTACTTGTACTTCTTTCTTTGTGATCTACTTCAACTCAGAAAACTTTTTATTTAATTGATTTGGAAAGTATTTTATTTTGGAAGACGACGTCAACAACAACAACAACAAAAGTTTTGTGAAGGAGTTTTTATGTCCAGGATTTTTCTACGCGTACATATACGTGCGTGCGTGCGGGCATCCCTTCACGACATTTTGCTGTCATTGATAGAAATTCTGGTTGTGTGATCATCACTTGAATTGGTGATATGTAAAAGACTGACGAGAAATTGAGTCAAGTGTAATTCAAAACCGAGCAGTTGATGTACTTGTATTATGTACTGATGCTCATTCATTGTTGCGAAGATTGAATTGTTATGTTGACAAGTGTGCTCGTTCGTAATCGGAGACTCGATTGAATTATAGCTGTGTAAACTGACTATTGAATTGAGTGGAAAAGTGTTTGAATTGATTGAATAGGAAATTCTAGATCTGTTCTGTATTTGCTTTTCGACGAGTTTGTGATCACAAGAAGACTTGATCTGAAGTTGTACCTGAAATCTCGATAATCGTTCGTGATTGTACTACCTGGAGTAGTACATTTATATTCTTGGCTCTGTACATTATATTCCAAGCGATCAGCGAAAAAAAACAGAAAGTTGTTAAAATGGCGACAACTGTTCGGAATGTGAGTTCAAAGGTCTCTTGCGATTTTTTAATTCATTAATGTGATGTGCGACTAAGGAATTATCAGACGATTTGCACCACTACCTTTATAGTATTTAAAATGTTTGTCTTGGTGAATAATCACTTGTAATATTGTGAAGCCGGTACCCGGCCACCTCCACTCGTTAGTCCCATGTCCATGTCCTTCATATAGTAATTTCCTAGGACTACATGTACAATCGCTATGACGAGTCTGCAGTCGTACGTTGTAAAGAGATTTGACTGGTATCGCATTTTTTTGTATGTGCGACTAACTAGGACGAAATGACGAAATTGATTCATTGGCCACGTTAGTTCATTACGAATATGTTCCCAAGAGTATTGTAAGGAAAAGCAGTGTATCCAGTGATATCCATTTTGATTAGCTCCCTCCTATTCCCATACTTAACTTTTTGAAGTTGATGAGTAAACATGTTTACTTCCTCTATATGCTCAGATGAACGACCCTCATGGGGATACAATACACGGATAATGACTAATCATGAAAATTGTGTTTTCGGAAGGAAGAAACATCAAGAAGGAGTAATACTTTGCTTTCTCCACATAATTTTCCATTTCAGATTAGAATGGTCGGTAGTGCCAAAATTCTGAGTATGACGAGGGCGAAGTAATAAAATTCCTGATTAGTTTTTGTCAAATGGTTTAGTGGAAGAGGGAATTCTTGTTTGGACTTTGGATAGATTTCTTGGGAGAATTGAATCACTTAAAGTTAATTAATTTACTATGTAGTTGTAACTCTTTCCGCCTCCACGATACGCTATATTTACCCGTTGTGCTGTGCTGTCAGTCCTGTGAGAGTGCACACACTTCAACACGTCACCATGGAGGATTACACAAACGAAACCACTGTCCACCTGGCCTGAAATCAGATTTCTATTAACGTAAATACAATGAAGTAAAATAAGTCACGCGAGAGAGTAGGCTCTCGAGTATTTCATGCAACATAATAATAGAATACTCTGATTATAATTGACTTTCACCGTACAGTAGTAGTGCATGCGCGCATGGTCAAACGTCCGAATATTTTTTTTGGATATCATTCGTTTTATTTTGGCATAGGTAGCAGTAAAAAATTTATTCTCCAGCCATATTATTACGCAATTTGTCCTAAGTATTTAGCTGAGTTAGCATTCCCAGTCCTAGTTTTACTAGACAAATTGTAGTTGTAAGGAGCATCTGGGTCTTCACAAGATAATTCAATAATGGAAAGTGTGTTTTCAGGAATTATTTCCCCACTTTATTCAGGAACGACCTACTTCGCGGTCTACTTTTTGCGTATTAAGGCAAAATTTCTGGTCCCAAAAATATGACGCGACGCGTCACCATTACACGTGTCTGGCATTTATTAGTTACACCTCCACCTGGGGATTTGAGATGATATGCGACAATGATGACAATATGACAATGGCTATTATAGATGTTACTGGAATTCTAGCTGCTACTTGTAGACTTGTACTGTAGTGAAGTGACATACTAAATATTACAGGAACAGAAGTGATGAGAGCTCTGGCGTCTGGCTTAACCTGAGGGAATTTATGGATATTTCATGACAAGGTTTATAATGATACATTTGCATCCAGACTTGGTCGAAAGTAATGAAAATTGTCGTGTCAGCCGGTGAGCCTAATTCCATGTGGTGTTGAGTGTTGACATCTTTCCGTCGTCTTCGTCGCCGTGTATGTGAATCGTATGAATTGCACATTGCACAAGCCGAAAGTAAAAATAACATTTGAACAAAGGTTTAAAAATCTCACCTGGTAGTTTTGAGAGCCACATGAACCAATGTGTTCAATTCTTACTAAAATTCTATAGTTCAAAATTTTTATTTTGTAGGGATAAACTGGACTTACTGAATCTTGGAAAAGTCCTTCGAACTCCGTAGTTCTATGGCGGTAACCCCTTCAAGTGAAGAATTATTGAAACTGAAATTGCATAAACTTTATAGGCGCGCCTATTTTTGACACTTGAAATCCCTATAGACATCGAAGTCAGGTCAAGGATTATAGCACTTCCATTAAAGTGTGAAATTGAAAACTGTGGGCGCAGAGCAGATACATGAATATGAATATTGTTTGAATATCGTCCATAGCATACCAAAAGTGACAGCTATTGTATCCGCTTAAGCGGTACGAAGTTTACGACTACGACTATGACAGTTTAATACCCACGTGCCTCTCTTTTTTCAATTTAATGTACAATAAAAAGCCGTGTGGCCGTGTCTGACTTTCTTTCTATGTACACTACACATCCATACTGTCAGCATTTTTCACTCCTCATGTTTTACACCATAAACTCTTTAGAGCTTACTTCTGATTTGTATACTTAACGTACTTAATGGAATCCGAATACCCGAGCAGGCTTTCTCCTCTCTTGTTTTCAAAATATTGATTTTCGTGTAATTATTTTCTTGTCCCATCGTTGTACTTCATATCGAGAATGTGAATGTATTGTTTCGTCTTTCCTGAATAACATTAACAAGACATCCTCATCCTCTGCGTGACAAAATAAATGTTGAATATTTCTGAGTATTGTATCAGAATGTCGTTCCAATTTGTTAGTCCGCATGTGTAAGTAAGTAAGTTGTTAACTTTCACTCAAACTGGTACGGTACCGGTATCGAAAGCTATACACCTGTCAATTTTCATGATGACAATTACACGAGTCATTATTTCTGATTCCAGTTTTCCTAGGTAAAAGGAATGGATAACGATAACGTTCCGTCAGATTTGACTGATATGTCAATAGTAGAATTGCACTGCTGTTACTGTACATTATATCATGAGCAGTGTTAGTGTTACTTGATGGCGCCGGTGCCAGCAGGTCTCAAAACTGTCTATTTCTCGAATTTCAGAACTTAATATCAGACGGGGCGCTTTTTCTATTAGAAATACTGGCAGTTCTTAGGATTATCTATGAAGTACCCTTGTGACTTTATTCAAGGAGCTGTAAAATATTTTGTCCCCAAACATTGATTCTGAATGGTACGTTGTATCGAAGGTTTGTTTTCTGTAACATTGAGAGCTTGGGCGCCTAATGTGTGTTCATCGTCAATGCTTGGAGTCTTTTCGACATTTAGAACTGTGTAGGGACATTGGGATTAATCAATCAGGTTTTAAGCCTGTTATTGGAGTCTTAGTTCAAGTTGGTTTTAATTTGGAGTTTGTTTTGTTTTAATCCAACTTGCGTCTCAGAATGTTATCTACGACTGGTGGATTTTGTTGTAGCAGTAATGATTTAAGAGGAAAAACATTGACTTTGAATTTGTAACTAATGATTGTTTTATTTTGTTTCTTCTCTTCTAGAATTTTCGAGGTCAACAATTACCTTCAATCCTGACGGAAGATGTTGACGAAGGGAATGAGACGAATGAAGCCAGTGTCACAACATGGACGTCTGGGACGCGGAACCCCCTACATTTATTTGACTCTAGGAGTAGGCATAGATCCGGTGAAGGAATTGATGGAAGTACAAAACCAAGGACACCTCTTCTGGACATATTTCGACCGAGGTCCAAGTCTGATGCTTCGAAATTAAAGAAACCAACCTTCCTATCCAATATGAAGGTAATTTCAAATAATACATAATGTGGTTTTTCAAAGGCTCTTTAACCATGACCCTTTTCTGAATTTCAGACAACAATTCGACAGAATAAAATGTTTGGGAGGGTTAAGCAGTTTATATTGATCAGAATCGTTTTCAGTGAAATACAATGAAACTTATAAGAGTCTGAGAATATTCTGATGCTGACTGATTTTTGTACCACATACTTGTTTGAAAGCCCAGTTGACGGAATATTATGTTTTGAATTGGAAGTGATCGCTATTACAAGTTTCAATATGTTTTCTCTGGAAGAGGTTGAATGCTTTTAAGACCTGTTGATAAAAATGGTCCCTTTTGCATTCCATAACGTTATCAAATTTTGAATTTTCATCTAATTTTTAAAAAAAGTTGGAAACGTTGTAAAACGGAGAACACGTGTTTTTCTCAAAATGAATTAAATCTGATTTCGAAATCATGAGTTATGGATAACTCTTACATTCAATTTAAGAAGAAAAAGGAACTCGACTCAGAGTCCTAATTCCTAAACGACTTTCGTAAATATTGATTAGTTTTCAGATTTCGATATTTTTAAATGTTTAGAAACTTTACTTCATTATTCCAAAATTTTAACTTCACACCTCTCTCCGAGCGAAAACTAAACGCTTACATTCCCTTCAATTTTAATTAATGACTTGTGTGTCCTCACAAGAAAAGTTTCCTGGTCCGCACAGAAATATGTGTATAATCTTCCAAACTTTACTCCAATTATCTAATATATCTAATAACGTGGTCCTAAGCAACCGGTCTATTTTAACTCATTTGCTGAGCTGAGTTACGACTTTTCAACCCTTGAGTAGATGAGCGACGCATGTAATGACTTGATCATTCAAGAATCCTCTAACTTTCTCAGTTTGATGTAGTTTACTCAATTTGACCATAAGAAGAGTTTTTTTCCGAACTAATGGTGTAACTTTGTACTTGCTCATTTTGAATATTCACAAACTAGTCAAGTGGGATTGCCAGAGAGTGCTTTCCTTCCTAATTAGACGTTAGTTTTCTTTAGAAATCTTATCTGGCAACAAACTAGACTTTTCCTTAGTCAACTTTCTCCGCCGTGTTGCAAATTTTACATTTTTGTGTCGCAATTTTTTTATTTTTGTGAAAATACTTTTGAAATCAGTTTCAATTGAAACATTTACTAAGTTATTCGACGTTTCAGAATTTGAAAAGTTGTGGATATCGCTGGCATCGCTAGCGCTGATGGCCCTCGGAGTAATATTCGTGAATAAATTTCAAATGAAATATGCAAGTTATATCATAGTAAAAAACGGAACGATTTTTTGAGTTGATTATAGGAATGGGTTTATTTTCCAATTTTGGGATTTCTTGCTCCTGTCACGATTTCGCTAAAATTTAACTCATGGATTTTTATCTCACAAATAATTTTACAAATATTCTGAATGGATATTGCTGATACATTTTGTTTGATTTTTCAGAATCAATTCATGGGTGGATCAGGAAGTACTTCACCCGGTGATCCTACTAAAGATGCTTCCGCTACGTCGGCCTCTGGACATCGCCCAAGGGCGGGATCCGACAGTCTTCGAAGCCCTGTTTCTAAAGTGATGGACATGTTCCGAAATAGATCTCATTCTGTCAATGCGTCCGATGACAAACGAAAAGTAAGTTGACAAATAAATTAATATAAAATACTATATGCAAATTTTATTTGAAAAGTGTTTGAATTTGGTGCAATCCTTATGCGGTTAACACGGAACCTTGAATTGAAACGGTTTCTTGAAGTTAGGAAATGAAATATACAATTTCCGTTTATGGCAGATCAAAAATACCTAGTTTTTCTTTAATTTGTTGAGAACGCAAGTCAAGCCTACTTTTTTCAAGTTAACTTTACACATCACAAATTACAGAGAATTCCTTTGATCATTGATGTTGAATTAAACGTGATGCAAATAAGGGAGCGTGAGATTTAACCTTTTGTTTGAGTATTCTCAACCCATACCTACTGAAATTGACTTGTGACAGAGGGCAAGACCTGTGAAAGGCGGTGAAAGCGGTGAAAGTCCTGAGAATTTTGATTTTGAAACTAATTTTATTTTTGTCGCCTTATGCTGCAATTTTGTTTTGATCTTTTCGAAATTGCATGGAACTAATTACAATTGGGTTCTGAGTGTGTCCACACATGACTTTCCGTCTGTTTGTTAGTTTGTTTACTTTCCCCGTAATCTTTTCTCTCTTGATTCTAACCCGGAATTGAGCAATTACGAAAAGAATGTGTTTCAATTAGTACTTGAACGTTCAGTTCATATTCATGAAAATCTCTTTGGATGGATTGACTCATGACTTCTTATTAATTCAATTAAGGAGTTCTATTTGCCTTGACTGACTGAGTTCATTCACCCTTGTCACCCCTTCTTGTATTTTAATACTCTTCAATGATGCTTAGTTAAGTCAAGTGCAAGTCGCAAGGCATCTAATCCACGTTTTTGGGTCTCACTGCACCCGCCATCTCAAATTAAACTTGAGTTGACATTTAATAGTGAGATTGACTCATACTGTCCTGCGTTAGACTAGACCAAGTTGTAAATTTACAGTTTGGGTGTGGAAAGTTAATATTTTGTAACGTAGATTAGTGTGTTTTCAAATTAGTACCTTTATAGTTGATCACACTATGTGAATGTGACCCTTAAAAATAGTTTTGTGACCCAGAATCTAGCAAAAGTATATAAATTGAACGAAATGAACAAATAAGTATTTTGTTTAAACCTCTGACGGCATGCTCTTGAAAGTTTAGATGGTAAGGTCCAATCGAATATTCTCCGAATTATCCGGTATAACTACAATTTTATAAGTCATAAAGATGAAACAAGGTGCGTGTCGTCTTCGTGTTGTTTTATACGTCAAAAACGTTTACCTTTGCTAAATTCTTAGACTTGAGGCCAAAATAGTCAAATTTAATTTTATAGCTTGAGAGTGTTCATGTTCATAATAAACCGGAAAAAACAAAGTTTATTTCTCAGACACGTGCTAAGGAAATGTTTTTCGTAAAATCGTAAACACAATTATCTTCACTTATATTACACGCAAAACATAGGTAAACTTCTTAAACTAGTGCTTTGTACAAATGCAAACACAATTTACCGTACCTCTATTGCTTGTTTAATTTTTACTCTCACAGTTATGGCTTCCAGTTATTAGGTACAACAAATCACCTCTTTCCAATTCGAGTCGAATCTAGAGATTTGCAGCAGAATAAAATGAAATGTATATTTTTAGAATTTAGCACGCTGTTAGTGTCAGGAACTATGTTTATGTCTGGGCCACCTTAGAAGGAATTTTACATTTCCTCACATTTATAGGTTTTGCTGACGTATTTGCTTTTCAATGCGTTTGTTCCTACCCAGCGGTTGGGAATATAAAAATACTGAATAGTAATCGCTCGCAATCATTTAATGGCTTTAATAAAAGAAGGAAAATTGCAGGAGGAATTGACTTGATGCACATATCTGTGAAATCGATTTTGCACATGTTGGTTGCATATCCTGTGAGCTTAATATAAAATAATGCAATTTGAAATCGGACTTACAAGACGGGACTGCCAGTTTTAAATTTGTATTAATGGGCCATCAAAACAGGCTATATTTGGACTCACTCAAAATTAAAAATTACACCTGTTGACTGTTGGTTCAATTGGTAGAAAGATTTTTATAGTTATTGTAGAACTATAATTTCAAAATCCCACGTTGGCCAATTTAGTTCATGGTTTTATGAGCTTATTAAAATATTTTATACCAGGAGATTTATTGGAGAATACGTGGCTATGGAGTACAAGTACACTGAAATATTGAATCCATCTTGAGTTTCAGTTGTTCAGATAATATAATACTAGTGTGTGCAAAATTATGATACTAAATTCATTTTAAACTATTATTCAAGAATTTTCACGTCAATTAACTTACAAAGGTTAAAATGAATTTATTCTTTTATTACTTTCCGATTGTAAAATTTTATGTGATCTCAGAATATTGTACTGCCAACCAGGTAGTTTGAGCACCATAACCAAGGCCAAGGCACGTTCTAACAATTAGATCCTATTAAATTTATTCTTTAACATAAAGAAACACGAGCTTAAAATTTAAAAGCCGAGTTATTCAATACTCTAGTATCCAACTGTGAATGACCTCGAGTGTAAAATTTGAATTTGAATGAGTTGCGAATGCGAATTTGCTTATATTACTAACTTCAAATTCAATAATCTCTCTTTAAATTCTCTCTCTCGGTCTTTCTGAAATCACAATGCAATGCAATACACAGCCACAGCCACTCTTTACCTCATTGGCTTTTCAAATGCAAAATTATTTTAATCTCAACACAGCAGAATAATTTTCTCCCTCTTATTTCTCATAAAGTTAGGTTTTGCAATTTTACTAATTTCCATTCAGCACACTAGGCCAGCAGATATATTCTACGGTGTCCTATTTTGGCCTGGTGGCAATTATGATTTTATTTGCTTGTTAGGTTTGGAATAAATCCTTCGAGTATTTTTTTAGTATGTGTTTGTTCGATGCACAGCTGTATGAGAGTTTAAGCCAACTTCACAAGGTACACTTTTTAGATGTAAATTCAGATTTCAGTTCAGGGATAATAGTATGTGGATTAACAAATAATTTCATTTCGTAACGCGACTCATTCTGAAGTTATAGCTTGACGTTTTACTGCTGAGGACGTGTTCTTGTGAGCAAATGAATGTATCGGCATTTATGATTAGTTTGAAGTTTATGCTTATACTAGCCTAGTCATCAACTTGATTAACTTTAAAGGGAAAGGATTGCCGTTGCCGTTGTTGTTGCATGTGCTGTGCGTTTGGTTGATTATTTAACAAAAGCATCATAAAAAGAGCGACGTCCTTTTTTTAGCAGTATTAAACTGGAGGACACGAAGTAACAATGTTAACTTTTTATTGTACAGGTAGATAGTAGATACTATAGATGATAATGCGAATCCTTTAGCTTTTAGCTTACGTTCGCATTATATACCCGTATGATATGAGATGAAGTATGGACAAGTTGTTTTGTGCAGATCTGCAGTCTCTGTATATGTATTATTTATACCTGTACAGATATGCCTTGACTAGACTTGGACTTACATGTATTATAATTTAAACCAAACCAAAATCAACATAGTACTGACTGACTGACTAAAAGTATAGAAAGAATGATGATTTTTCTATTAACCAGTCACTCTGTCAGTCCTTTTAGTTAACTGCACTTGTGTGAATGTTTTGTCGTCGCACACTCATTCCCAGGTGTGTGAGTGTGTGTGTGTACACATGGGCGCATGGACACACGCACACAAAAATTGTAAAATGTAGGTGTGGTGTGACCATTTAATACATACACGCATGCGTCTTTGTGTAAATATTGTATAGTTTGTGTATGGACCGAATTTTAAATTTGCCGGGTGCGTGAGCGCACAGCGCACCGTTACCGAAGAGCGAGAGAGAGTCGCATTTTGCCGGCATTTGTGACGTGCAAAAACGTTACTGGCATGGAACACCATTCGGATGTGCTATTGAAATCGGCCGAAAATTTTTAAGATATTTTAAGTGTCTATTGACGTAGGACTGATTTTGACTATCAAAATTCGAATGAGATACACGATTTCAGTTCGTTGCCAAAATTGTTTGAACATTCTCACCTATGTTGTTTTAAAATTAACATATTTTGAGACGGAATTCAAAATGTGCTGAAATTTTTTTTTGACACGTTTCATGTGAATTGTAAATTTTGGAAGGTTAGACACTGATTGGAATTTTCCATCAAAATAATGCTCTGGTTTGATGGGATTTGATGTGGGGGGTGTGTGATGTGAATGTGAATTGTGAACTGAAGAAGTATAAAAAAATTATGTTTTTAAACTCAAGGAATGAGTAAAATATTAAATTGGTTCACGAGGAACGTAAAGAAGAGTGTGTGTGTGTCAGCACAGTCAGCAGTATTAATTTACCTTACACTACTGGCACTGGCATGTGTGGTAAATAGTTCACACCAACTTAACTCTTAAAAAACTGAACTCAACTCTACTCAGGTGTTATGGGAGTATTAGATTATATTATATAGATATGGGGTAGGGAAATGTTGGTTGAGAGTTGGAAGCAGTTAGCTAATTAACTGCGGGAAAGGTAACTACATATATATGTGTGTGTGTGAGTTGGAGGGAGAGTTAGTTTAGTTTAGTTGAGTTTCGTTTATCTGAATTTGAATGGAAGTTTGGATTATGGTTTGGAATAATCCATTCCTTATGGAATCGGAATCAGGTGAGGATCATCTGTTTGTAAGTCTGATTCTGGAACAGAGCAGCAGCAGCAGCAACAGCTGGGATTTGGATTTGGGACTGAGATTTATACCGGTTTTTACATAGTGTGCCCGGGAATTCTTGTGACAGTGAAAAACGCAAAACGGTGGATAATACCTGTTAAAGAAATGGAGCATAGGAAAAGTAGTATTTCAAGAATCGGTTCCTTGATTGGGAAATGGAAGAAAAGTAAAAGTAAAGATAATATTGAGATTGTGACGCTGAACAAGACTCAGAGAAGTCGATCCTTGGATCCGGATTCCCTACAGAAGTCCGGATTGAGAGAGTTTCTCCTTAGGGTAGGTCTCATCGTTCTAATAAGTAAAATTATAATTATTAGCATATAAATTATCAATGTGTGTCATTCAAAATTGTCGGGATTCTGTCAATTTGGCGATAAATGTTGTGCCAGGTCAGAATTGTTCAGGTTTTGATATAGGTAAACAAATTATTATTAGAGGCAAAAACTCGTTTTCGAATTCGGTCATTTCTGTCTACAGTTTAAGAATTAAAATAAAATGAACATAAATTGTCTTACCAGCTTAGTATTACTAGTAATTCTAAGCTTGTATAAGGAGTGAGGGTGCCATTTTAGCTAAATACTAGTAAAAGCGGCAACTCGTAATTTCCCTTAACAATTTTTATGTATTTCTATATATTTTCATTCCTTTGCTGTATTCCAGTTTTTCTGGGTTTTTGCAGTTAGGAGTCTTCGGGGAATATTGTTATCTGTGAAATATTTAATAATAATTAGGGTTCTTGTCCGATTATTTGCGTTAACATAAAAATCAGGTAAATGCCTGAAATTCTGTTTTCACTCGATAGTTCATATTTGATAAGGAAACCCAATCGAATGAATTTAAAACCAAAACGATATGAAAATGTTCATATTTTCCCGTTAAAAATTTTGACGTGTGCAATATTGTTGTTCTGTTTGTCTAGTCCGTCCCATTTATTCCCAAGTATTTTTGTGTGAAAATATTTGTTTCATTTTTATCTGATTTTTAAACTAGTATTCAATTTGGGAGTTCATTCTGATTAGACTCGACAACTCGATTCCATGTTTAAGCAGACGCTAACAATTTTTACTTATCAGTCAGTCCATGTGTTTTATCCGTGTATTTAATTTTATTAATAATAATTCACTACACTGTGAATGTGTGAATCGAACAAAGGCAAAAAAAATTTGCATTTGTTTGTTTTTATGCATATTATAGTGTATGGGAATGGGATATCTGTAAATGTATGTTATCTATTTTTTACGTGCGTACGAATTCTCATACGTCATTATGATTTTGCACGTAATTGCATTGTACATACATGATAATGTAACACAACGTCCTTCTCAATTATTCGTCAAGTCATTCTTGGCCGCCAACGTACGTAGGCAAAACTAAGATTCCAAATTTTCAGACCGCATTGTGTAAATCTAATGATGTGAGATAGTGAATTAAGTGTGATGTCTAATTAATGTTAGTGCATGCGAAGCGAGGATTACGGATTTCTTGTTTTTTTCATTTGACACTTACTTCATAGATTGTAATTGTAAAGTCATAAATGTATTCTTATCAATCGCAAGGTCGTTTCATTGTAATTAAGGACCATTATGATTTGTGGAATAAGCTTGGTTTGTAAAATTTTAGGAACAATTGACTTCTAGAAAATGAAACGGAAAATAAAATTACAAGCCAGGAAGTTAGTGTCACTTAAAAATACCAAATACCTGATGTTTCCGGATTAAGATTCTTTAGATGACCATTTAGATTTAAAATAATTCTTTACACGAGTTAGCCTTGTCTGGTGAGACAAGAATAATGGTGGGTTCTAATTAGATGACCTCATCTTTTAGGTTGCTCTCAATTGTGAAAATTGTAAATTCATTCAAATGAGAGAGACGCTCGCGTGCAGGTATTTTCTAGACTGTTTTCTAAAGTGAAATTGTTATGTATGTCAATTTAGTCTCATTAGATTTTCTAAACGTTAATTTTTATTATTGGATCGCGAAAGTAGTTTCCGCTGCACTTTCATCGTTATTTGTACATGAAAAATTTGTATTTCCGTTGCACATATCTAGCGCATATCTTAGTGCATTTTCCAGTAGAAATATATTGGATTCGGCTACATGGTTCACAATCTTAACTTAAACTGGATGTTAAATATGATGGAAGGATGCAAAGTCAATTTATTTTCTTACACTTGTCTCGCACTGATTGACGTAAATGACTTGTGTTTTGTGTATGGTCGAGTGTTGTGAAAAAATAAATTAGAAGTTTAAACAACAAAACAATAAAAGGTTTATGAGGTCCGTGGGAAAATTCGTACACTACAACAAACTTATATGCCTTAACAAACCGGTTACAGGAATTTATTATTGGAACTATGTGTTTGTTTGTCAATGTGACATTGTATGGGCTCGACTCATACATCTTTAGTATTTAACGCACTTTTATTCCGAAGAATTGTAAAATGAAAGCAACCTAAAATTGATTACGCTATAGTTTGAAAATGTCCATTTTACCATCATTGGTCCGATTTGCGCTCATCATCTATGTAATTTTTTGATAATAGATTAAAAATTTTGACCAAAATCGTTGACCGAACTTTGTTGAACCATCCTTTTCTATGTATTTTTTATTTTTTTCTAAAGAATTGTGCAAAACTTTTCCTGGTTTAATTTTCTGTAGTAATTTACACTTTTTTGTTTGGAACTTAACTTAAACTTTTTATTAGTGTAGTGTAGAGTATGCACAGTGAAAAACTGGAGAAGATCAGCTCTTGAAAGTAGGCAGACTAAGAATGAAATATTCATATTTTAAATGTTATAATGATCTCAAAGTACATAGTACACAGCATGACTTGAAGACATGATATTTTTAAATTAGTCATTCAAGTTATTATAGACTTAAAATGTTCCTTATGTGTGTGTGAGTTTTAATGTGTAACGTGACCTTTCCCGTTAAAACATTTAACCACGAAACTCCACCTGAGACCTGAGGTGTGTAGAAGTGGAATGATTAGAAAAAACAATTCATTAGTCTTAGTTTCAGTCTTAGTGTTAAATATGGCTAGACCTTGTGATCTTAAATTGTTCATGTCAACCCTGGATAAGATTTTCCCTAAATTACTCTCTAAGGAGAGTCCCTTGAGTACTGCTTGGCGAATGTTCAAACATCAAATGGTAAACACTATCCAGTCAGTCTACGCAGTATTTTTTTCCAACTTACACTATAAGTTTAATTTCCACTTCAAAGAATTTATTTCATTCCTTATACGACGGCAAGATTTCAAAGAAGTAGTTTTATCATCACCCATTCTAAAAGTTAGTGTTCGTAGACCTTTCTAACTTTTCCTAGTATTTTTATGCTGTAAGTTTTTTGTATTATGTCCATTTGCGCCGGTCTTATTTTTTTTTCATTTTTGGTCGCAACATTTTGAATTTTTCACTCGTATTTGATGTTAATTATTTTGTTTTTTATTTTCAGAAACATAGCAGTTCGTCCGGATCATGGGCACCTCAAGGTAAGCACCTTATATTTTTATTTTAAATTATCAAAATATCAAGAATGAAATACTTGGAATTATTCGAGGCGAGCTGTGGGCATGTGGGCTCAACCAGGCACGAACATAAATCTAAACTGGAAATCCTAATACTAATTGGAACTTGGAACTTCTAAGCAGAGAGAGTTCTATTTTCTTTGAATTGAATCAGGACGCGGTGTGAGAAAAGTTTTATCTCTGAGTATCAACCGTGTAATTTGATCTGAAGAGTCTTAGTCTTGAGATCAAACCGCTGCGCTGTGCTCCACGCTCGCCTTCGAATACCCCGGGGATTTCGTATGAAACGTAGGATTGATTCGCCTATTTATTCTCAATTACGGAACTGGTATCCTGGAGCCATTGGCCCTGGATTTACCTTTAAAAAAGGACTCATGATTTTTATTTGCGAAATATTTGTGCGCGAAACGTATCTTAAAGTTACGACATTTTTATACACACAAGAAATAAGATCCTTTGTGGTTTCATGGATACACGGTAGGTGCCTGTGTTCGACAGGCATTATGTATTATGTAAAGTCACTCTCAATTTTGAGAGACTGGAGCCAATTGCCGAGCAGAAAGCTTTTGTATAATAATGTTTAGTACTAGTCATTGGTTGTTGAGCTGGAATTATTTGCCATAATAGAAACGAGGGGAAAACGTATTTTGCAACTCCAAGGTAATTTGCAAAAGGAAATGCAAGGTTGAAACTTTTCTTCTTTTTCTTTATGATCGGTTGTAAGCTCGTACTTGGGGTTTTTCACCATGAGAGTGAGTCGGCTAGGAATATCGACGCGTGATTTGTTTGTACATTGTTTGAGCTTCCGTTTTGAAAGTCATTTCACAATACGAAGCAAAGCATGATATTGTTGTTCAGCACATTTGTATTGATTATATACAGTTTGTACGTGAATGGAAACAGTAAAGATTTATCTTCAGGAAAATCCTTTCTATACAAATTTTCAATTGCATACTTTTTTCTGCAATTGAGACCAGACCATTGAAGTTTGCGTGCTACTGGTTAAAGGTTGGTTATTACGTCAAATCACGTGACGTGTGATTTCTAGGGCCACGATTTGCAATTTGCAATTGGTAACATTATATTGTTCGTCGGCGTAATAATGAATTTGTATCTAGTTTTTTGTGTTGACCCGGGAATACCTTTGTGTTGACCTGGGATGGCATGAAAGGAATATTTTGAAAATTTAATCGGTTTAAAATTCGGCATCATGAACATTTTCAAAATTGGCATACGTTGTGCATATGTGGGTGGTATGTACATGTCTACGAACTAACCTGTTCTTGCGGTCTCAGTCTGAGCCTGAGCTGTGCACCGGAAATTAAAAACTGACTGAAGTACACCTACAGGAAAAGCGAATTGGAATTTGCGTCGGCGTTTTGGACGTCTGGAATCGTGACTGGACAAAATAAGAGTCTATAAATAAACACAATCCCGAAGGACTTGTCAAGAAAAACACGAAAATATCGAACTTTGGTGAAAGGAACATGTCCCGTGTTGTTGCTATTAGAAATGTCGAGAATCACTTGTCATCTATCACAATATTAATCATACCATCTTTACTCAAGACACCATTTTCGTTCTTTCTCTTCAAATTGTTGTTACTGGAAGATTCCATGCAAGGTCAATTCCTAGCACGATATTTGATCATTTACGTTAAATTGACGAAGTGGGTGGTAAATGGCCAATGATTTCGTGTTAGATACATCAAAGTTTATTTTATATATGAGGAGTTGGGGAGAACAGCGTCTTTTTCTCACTGGTAAATCGATTTCAAGTGAACATCTAGGGTGCCACACGTCAGATATTTCTCTTGCTACTAGGGGTGCATCTTCTCTTCTCATCATCCCAAAAATAAATTTGGGATTTGCTTTCGTCTATATGAAATTGTGTTAACAATCTGAATTGAACTTGAATACACTTTCTACGCTATTTCGTTTGCGAAATTGAATTCGTCACTTCATCACCCATTACCAATGATAGGTCGATAGGTGTCGTTAGACGACAATGGTATTATGGTATATAACTGGATGAGTTGGGAACTCTTGTGTCAAGTTGAATGTCTCCTCATTAGAATAATGATACTCCTTTACAAAGGCCATATTCCTCTCAATGGTATCAATTTCAGCCAAATTGGCTGACTCGAGATCCTCCGCAGAATCCGAATCTATTCTTATAAGTATTTTCAAAGAAATTCTGCGAATTCGCGGGCCACGACTGGATTATTATTATTAGCTGGGATAAGAATACGAATGATCTGTTGTGTTTGTTCATTTCCTATGTGTGTTGCGTGTTGTCTAAGGAAAATTTCCACATCTACATAATTGGATTGAGCATCATTATTGTCTTACAGTCCAGACACAGTTTAAGAGT
>JAQGCB010000675.1:0-19468 GCA_034698835.1 Protaphorura tricampata
ATTAAAATTAATTAAATTAATTAAATGATTAATTTTTTTTTCAAAATCTAGTCAGATACCTTTAATAGGATGTACTCATATTGTAGCATTATTGCTCCGAAAGAACACACGCCCGGATTATTTCAATTAGACTACCCGGTATCCGTTATGACATCATTTAGCTGTACAAGCATTAAAATTAATTGTCCAAGTCACCAAGTCATGCAACACCGTTGCGGAGAAGAGCGTGGAGAGTAATAGCAATAGTATTGCTCATCATCTTTTAATATTCTTTTTGGAATAGCTAGGTGATTCATCAATTTCAGTAGTATAAAATCGTATATCCTAAAATGGAATACCATGCAGATTTTCATCCATGTGGAATTTGTAATTGCATGCAATCATTCATGAATCATCTCAATTTTTGTGGGATACAATATACAATATGCAAAGCAGATGCTACTATTACACGTACACGCATATGCACAGCCCATACATTTAGAGATCTTCGATGCAGCATCATCCCCGTCACATTAAGAACTATCAAACCTTAGCCATCTAACCCATTCACCAGCAAAAGCGTCCAAATCTTTACTGTAAAATCTTCCTTGTGAATCTGACGAGGGGATCCATGGACTCAAGAGAGTGCAGTTGATGTACAATTTAAAACCGGGTTTGTTGTGAGTCTGACCCGGCTCGGGAAAAAAGTCCTTTGCCCTCTAGCCAGTGAAAATGGAAAGGCATGTTCATACTACATACATACTCCCATACTAAAGTTGGAATGGAATGCCATGCTATGCTCAGCAATAAAACACTATTTTTGATTCATAACCATTTACCTCCCCATCCGGGGCTAAACCAAGCTTTTTTCAGAAAAAGTGAGATATACAATTTATAGAGAATTCGATGTGGAATCTAAAAATCTATTTAGGTTATTCACCCGACCTGAACACACAGCTCTATGTGTACAATTCCTGGTTGTCTCATATGGGTCAGGTAAAAATTCATAGACGTGGTACTGTTACCGTAGATGTCCGATTTTAACGATTCGTCCATCCATTGTTTTCAATTTAAATTCTCTATAAAATGTATATATCACTTTTTTGAGTAAAATTTTGAGTCTAGGGTGTAATTTTGGTAGGGGTGAATGGTTATGACTCACTGGCCGTGTGGCCGTGTCTGTGTCTGTGTATTGGGGCGGGCGCTCTATTTTGCTATAGTTTTTGCCTTTGACTCTGACTCGGTTTTCTCCTCTCTCTCCTTCCCTTTGATTCTCATTCCATTCCACAGACTAGAATTCAGGGAAACGGGTGACTCCGGGTTTTTTCTCCAGCTAAAACCGAAAACTCCAGACAGCACAGGGAAAAACACACACACACACACAAAAGACTCGAACTCCGAGTCAAAGTCAATTCAAAATTAAATTGTCTATTTATTCATCCCTTCCTATTCAATGTTTACAAATTTATCAGCTGATTTAATTCAAATTCTACCGTAAACAACATTTATTTACAAATAAACTCCGATGCTCTGCTGTGTTGAATTTACTATACAGATCAAATAAAAATAAAAGTGAGACAGATACGGACGGATTTCTCGGAATCGGTGGGATTCTTGCGGGACTTTGTATTTACGAATCTGAAATATACCGAAAATCGGTGACATTGAAAATGACAGTGGTTCACGGTGAGAGTGACTGGTGAGTGACCTTTTTTAGCAATTCACCACTAATTATCTTGTTATTGTGGCACCACAATTTGCTAATTGGTATACACTACATTTCACCACTATTGAAAATTGAACTTTGACATTGGTTATGTGACCTGCCGTAATTTCATCATTTTGATCAATATTTGGTACTACTGTTACTGGAAAAAAAATTCCGGCGAACTGTGTATTATATTGTGTTACCCGGAGACCGGAATACCTGCTTGGTTCAGTACCCGGTTCGACATCGACTCCGAATTTTTTGGAGGTATTGATATAAGTGTACGTTACGTATATTTGTGTCTGTGGTTAAATCGGCTTAACTTGCGAGACGTGTCTGGTTTAGTACGTCAGAATCAATCATATCAAATATCATCAGTGGTTTCGATTCGTGTCTAGTGTCCGGTTGCTAGAAAAGAAACCTGGAGACAGAGGTGGTAGAGTAACAGAAATCGAATGTGACATTTTTGACGGACGTGACATCGACATCTCACCTGGACGAGACGACGACACCGGATGGTTAGTGCGTGTGGTCATTTAATTCGGGTTGGTTTGGTTGGTTGGTTGAAGTAGAGTATAGGAATGATTATGAGTTCATTACGTACGTGGATTAGTGGATTTTTTAACTCTTAATTGTTTAGTGTTCAGATATGATTGTCGCAAGTGGTAGTATCAAATGAGTGACATTCTGACGCGTGATGCTTAATATAAATGTACTTTACAATTCAGTTAACGGAGTCTATTAATAATTTCAGTTTGGAATTTGGAATTCCTTGTCTATTGTAACTGTAACAGACAGTATGTAATATACGTTCCGTTGCGGTTTACGAAAACCCGAGACCTATTTTATACTTACATGTACTTCCGTGATTGGTTTCGATTATGGAATCATCGGTTTTGGAGCTAGGACTTTCGATTTCCAAATATTAAGTCGAAAAACCACCCAATTCTATAATTTCGAGACATGTGAGTCGACATGAGCCACAACCGCACAAGGCAAGGGAAACGTTTCGGATTAAAACATTTGGAGCACTTTTAATCAGTGAATTAGTATTTCAGTTAATCTTGTTGGAACTATTTATATTGGAGTGACCCCTAATAGCTGCTTCCACTCTGGACCATTTATTGCAAGAATTGCAATAATTAGTTTACTTTACTTGTCTTTCAATTAGTACCTAAATGCGTCGTCACAGATCTTTATTACAATAAGTTAATAGCTGCGAAAAATGAAAATCTATCAAAACGAAATAATAGGGTCGTGTCATCACGCTTTTTTACTAAACTCAGCAGGGATACAGAGTGATCTCACTGACTCATTGTCAGTCAGTTCCGTAGATATAGCAAATGTGCGAAATTAATTCTGGCGATTTTGTTAACCTTTAATCTTATTGACTTCTAGTTAGAATAGAACTACCACCGAGCCAAACCCATAGATTTAGCATATACTTATGGTATGAACTATAAGTATAATGCTAAATCTATGGCCAAACCTGCAATATTAAGGTGTTTATTACTCGTAGTTGTCTTTCTCCTGATCGGCGAGTAATTTTGTTTTGCTTGGTGTTTGTCGGGTATAATTAGCAGAATTAAGTAGGTTGGTTTAATTAAACAAGATTGGTTAGCCTGCCTGTCCAGGCAATCAGGCTAGGACAGCAGGAATAGTTTTTAGTTTTTAACATGGCACATTATCTGGCAACACATGATCCAATCATCTGTCAGATGGCCGCTAGGCTCAGCTGTCACAAAACGATGCAGGTTTAGTTTACATGCAGTGGAGTAAATCTGGGACGATATCGGAAGTTTCGGAAGTCTAACACATTTTGTGGTATCTTACCGTATTCTTCGGTTTGCCTTTGATTCGCGGGATTCTTGTTTCACACAATCTTATCCAGTTGCATTGTAGGATCATATTTCCTGATGTCGTAGTTTGTAACTTGTGACTGCGTAGTCTACGTTTCGTATTATAACGTTTAACGTTTCTTTATCTAACGTACTGTACCACACAGGAAGTGTGATATTCCTAGTTTTCCTTCAAAATTGGCTGCCTAGTGTTCCATTTAACGATAAAGTAAATTGAATCCTCGTAGCCTTGCCAAAAACTTGAAGCACGATTAATGTTCGGTCGGATCACTTCTATTTTTATGAGCTTATTGATAAGATAAAATTGTAAATAAATTGAAATGCGATCAAGTGCGTGCGGGTCGTTGATCTACCAAAGTCATCCACTATCTTACATTGTAAATTTTTTACTGACATTGTAGTAACTGAACCTAATAATGTCTTTATGTGTTTGACTAGTTTGACAAGCAAACCGACCCAGTGAAAGTCTTCTCGTACTTTAAATGAAAAGAATATCGGTTGACTCACATACAAAAGAGGCTTTAGGTTTTTTGGAAGCAAACAGAACAAGGACAGGGCAGGTCTAGACACATAAGCTGTATTATTGGATTTTCTCATCTTGTCTATTCTATGTCTTTTCACTCCATGTGGCCAGGAGAAAGTTTAGTCTAAAGAAAGTGGTGGGTAAGTAAATCTAATTTGTCATCTTGATGACATTTCAGGTTCAACTGCTCCGTGCTCTTCTTCAACAAGAAAAACTCCGCTTTCCTCTGCTGTGTTATGCTAACTCCATATATCACACATATGTAGTGTAGATATTTCCCTTGGATTTGGACAAGACTGAAAAAAAGTTGAAAACAAAAAAAAACTAAAAAAAGTGTGGAAACAATTTGTGAACGAATGAAAACTGACAGCTTTCTAAACTTGACACGTGACAGCTATCTTCCGCTATTGTGACTTTGTTGTGCAACCAAAATTGGACTGGACTGTTTTATTAAAATGTTTACGAAACTGAAATAATGAATTGTTTTTGGTGAACACTAAGACGTAAAAGTTAAATTCCAAAATTGATTGCACATCTACGTACTCTACTACTCTTGTCTTGTGAGAGCGTCAGTGACAAACGACTGTGCACTTTGGATTACTTCACTTCCGATGTTTACACTCCGGAAAATGCTTATTTAGTGTGACTTCTTACTGGTTTGGGCAGCTATTGCTACTAGAAAAACGAAAACTAAGGTAGAAATACTGGGGTACTGAAGAACTACGGGGATACTGGAAAAGTAGTTTGGGCAGCTCGTAAAATCCTAACTACAACTTGACTGACTCCAACAAACTCAAATCGTCGTGCTTACTGATAGTAGGAGAGCGTACGACCATATCAAATAATGTGCTTTACTGGAACTGTAATCGTAACTTTTGGCAGCTTTGGATTTGATTGTGATTGTGATTGCGACCAGAGAGCAAGGATCGTGAGAGATTTAAATCATCAACTTCGTGAGTGACAGAACGAAGCGTAAAGACAGACGACATCATTAAATCCTCACAATTTAGTAGACTGACTACACTACTACACTGACACTGACTGAACTGGAGGAAGGAGTGTTTAATTAACACTTACTTTCCTCTATTAAACTCCAAGAGAGATTAAGATTAAGGCGTTAAAAGTTAAAAATTAACCAAGTTCTTAAGGAACGACAGCTACACGATGTGGGTGTCGGTGACGATGTCCAAGAAGGAGTTGACAACTACATTCACCGGAAAGGTCAGTTTTATAGTTCTACATATCCTATCAAGTACTAAAATCTAAATTAGTATACTTAATTTAGTGCAAGAGTAGGAGACTATGAGGTGAGGTAGTATAAGTTTTAAGGAGTTTGAGTATTAGGTCGTAGGCACGACTTAGTTTGTATTATAGGAAGGGTAATAATTTAAGTGATTTCGGCGTAATTCCCATTCTCACTCCCGTCGTCTAGTGTGTTCACTCACTCGCATTCGCATTCGTATTTCACATTCGTACAACTGAAAACTGGAATGTTCACGACTATTTATAATGAATGGGAGTTTGGCACACGAAAGTAACGACAGGGAAAACGAAATAACTTCTACTACTGTGCTGTACTACTACTGACTGGATGGATGGAAACTGAAAATGTCGCATAGCGGTAACAAGGAAACGGTGTAATGTTTTCTTAGGGTTTCTGGAGAACAAGAGTCTTTGAGTCTTTTCTTCCTTCTTATTATAACAACGCAGATGTGCCTCCATGTCCAGGATATTATAAGAACACAAAGACAAATAGAACTTCACCTAAGAACTTAATCCGCGTTGAGAATTCCAAGCATGTCTCAACACTTTGTCTCTCTTAATTAGTATTTTTACAATATTATCAGGACGAAGGAGTGGAGAGGAGTTGAGCAGTAGAAGTACGTTAGGCTTACATTACATTATTACCAACTCGCTGGAGGTAGTGTAGCATGAGACTTTATATATGAGTCTTGAGGCGGGGACTAATTAATCATAATATATGTGGATGTGGAGTATAAGTAATAAGTAGTAGTTCCTGGAACGTAGAGACTCCTGGCACGCCACTTTCTCCAGACTTTCACCAGGTTACGTTTAACGTAAGAGTCTGGCACTGCTACTAGTACGGGCTGGCAAGTGAAGAAAGTCATAAACTGGTTCTTATAATTATTACTTGGTGAGGTTGGTGTGGTAGCATAGTCGTAGTCGTGTAAGGTATAAAATATTTTGTCACTGTGTTTTGTGCATTGCAAGCAAGTCCGTAATTTGAACATGGTCTCTGTTGGTTTCGTTGTAGTAGTCAGGAGTCGGAAATCATTAATAGGTGTAGGTAACAAGCATAAATTTATGTAATTGTACTCTGTAACTTAATTCTCATTAAAACTAATTGGGTTGAAGAACAGCCTGGAATCCAATGGGTGGTTTATTTAGTTTTAGATGGGGAACCTAAAGTTTTGGAATTAAGGTATTTTGAGGGAGTTGATTTCGGTTGGACTCCTTCGGCAGGGAAAGCTGGATTTTTATTTCGAACGAAAGAATTACTGAGGAAGAATACCATCTCTCTACTATGTATGCCAATTACAGAAGCCACGAGAGCGATATTAAGACTATGCCAATGAACTGTAAATTTTTAAATTAGATGCGAAATAATTTTTTTTTGATTCAGTTGATGAACTACTTAATTGGACTTTCGAGGTGTTTATAGTCATATCAGTTCAAATAATATTTATAGTAAGATTGGACATCCAACTGGTAGAAAATTCTTCGTGGAATAAATGAATAGGTAAGCAGTCGCTGTTGTCAGGAAGAATTTGTCCTTCCGGCTTTGGCAAAATTGGATAACTGCGAATTTTCATTCTTGAACTTTATTAGTTAACATTCAAGATGACTGAAGTTAGATCTCTAGTGGGGAATTGCGAAAGACTTAATAGCAATCTATTAATTCTCAAGAGTTTAGTCGAATTTTAACTTCATCTCAATAAGGAGTGGTGGATCTGAGCTTCTTTATATATATATAAAAATGTATGGGTATGTCCTCATTGCATTTAGATCTAGTCAAGGATGCAGAAGCTGGTCGCAGGCCGTGCAGTCAGCAATTAATTAGTTAGTGAATGTTTAGCCATTTGAAGCACGAATGTTATGTACGCAAAATTAGCATATTGAGTGTGGAGTATGCACTGAGGACTCGGAAGGTACTTGACTGGGAAGAGTGCCCTGGTCCTAATTATCGCCTAGCATTCCCTCGTTTCTATTTCTGCACAGGGTACAGCAGACGGCATTTATTTTCACACTTGATTTTCATGTCACGCCTTTGAGTTCTTGGTTGGTTGTGAACTCTGCTCGATTCAACTTCGTCTCATCCATCCTTCCTTTTGTACCCTGCACTGGCTGGATCGTTTTTTTTTGCTTTGTTAGAAGGGGAAAACGGAGTCCCGGGTGCTTGTGATCCGAATTTTAGGACTGGTCTCGTGAATGCTCCGCTTTCCCAAAAAAAAAGTTAAAATGGATGGGAACATTTTCTGAAGAACTTGAGGACTTGGCTCTGTGGAACTGGATATTATGTGATGGAGTATGTGGAGAGGGGTTCATTCCTACCATCGGTTACAGTCAATCTTTTAAAACCTGTAGATCTATCATTGGGAGTCTTGAGGAACTTCATAGAGTACTTTCTTTGCGTTGTCTCGTTTTGAATTGAATGACTGGAATATACTCTGGGATAGTATTCTAGAATATTGCTAGAAATCTTCGAAAGTCGCTTATAGATAGACTACCATTGTTCTTATTCATTCCTCTCTTCACTCGCTCAGAGATTGACTTTTGGTCATACATACTCTTTTTACAATTTCCTCTCTCTTTTGAAATTCTCCTGTAGAGTCGACTCAACCAATTCGAAACATTGCCAATTGCATGTAATACTTGTGTTGAATAAAATTATGTTAAGACATGTACAATGGGTAATAAAAATTGTACTTCCACCGGTATGTACTAAAAATTTGTTATGACCTCTCTCGTTTATGTAAAAGTCGAATTAGGAATGACGTAACGAAACACGAAATGAACACTACACTTACTCTTGAGAGCGTGAAATAGGAAAGAATAATAGTAAAAATGAAAATAATGGAGTTATGTAAGCGAGTGAGAACAATTCCAAAGATGAGATATTACATATGTATGCTGTTGACTTAACACGCATTTTGCATTAACCAGCTATCATTCTTATCGATCGGATTATTAGCTTAGAAGTGGAAGTACATAAGGTTTTATTAAAATTCAAAAGTGAGTCAAGTCTCACTCCATGTTAATATGTATATAGAAGATAAGTAAGCAAGGCATTACAAGCGTGTCGACTACTTTTCACCTCGAAAGAAATTCTGAGATGAGAATGAGAATGCTACATAATAACTACAGGGTGGTACGGAATAAACTATCCTATTTTGGTGGGCTTCGAAGTGAACAACAAATTGAGACGTTTACAGGCGAATCTACTCTGTAACTACTTTTTCCAATTTTTGTAGGGACGTATTTTGGTCAGTCTTGATTTTAGTATATTTTTTGTTCACTGAACTTATGGAAATCCACCTTCTTGGTTTATGATTGACGGCAAGACCTCTTAAATCTTCCATTATTTTTTTCTTGGCCACCCTGTACTTTAGTTTTTGGAAGAAAGTGTTGAAGTGAACACTCCAAGAATTAAATTTGTGAATTTGGGTTTTCTCCTCTTTTCCCAGACAGGGAAGCACGGCACAAGCACTTTACTTCAACACTATTGATCCTCGCTATAATCAAGAATGACTTGGAATATGACTATTACATTACTACATTGCATTACTACGTTAGCTTTAGCTCCTGGCTCGCATACATGAGTAGATTGTGGGACGACTGTTGTGTGCTCGAGACGACATGGGACATGCCATGCCATGCCATGCTCTCCCAACTCACAAAAACTAGCTAGAAATGAGAATTCGAATGCGAACGTAATGAAAATTCCATTCCTGGCGTAAAGAGAGAAGGAAAGGAGGAGGATGGAGAAAATATGTGGAGAAAGTGGGAAAATGATGAAAAAATACCTTGACGAGTGATGTGATGGTTGATGGTTATGTGCGTGCATATAGTGTTCAAAGTCTTGACTTGTGTGGGTTGGAAAGTCTTAGCTTCCGATTTAAGGGGTCAAATCGACAAGGCCAAGCCATAAAAATGTGAGTTGAGCTGATATTTTTCTGCTTTATTTTTTACGTGCGTATGGCATTCGTTTTGAGGTGCGAGAGAGCATTAGAAAGAGAAAGCAGTCGGCACTGGGGAAAGTCTGTCCCTTTGAACACTGGAGAGAGGGAGAGAAAAAAAAACGAAAGAACCCGGTAGGTAGGATTTTTTTTTCCTTCTCTTTCTCCCAACTTGAAACTCCAACATGAACACGAAATCGATAGAATTTTTCATGTTTAATGTATTGGGCCGATTTGAGAGTAGCAGCAACGGCGGCGGACGCCGACGTGCAGTAGTAGGAATACGACCCGAAAAAAAAACCTTATGCTGTATGTATTGAACGCACGCACACGAATAAAATGGATGGGTAGCCAGTAGTTACCCGTACCCGGGTTTTTCTCTCTTCATAAGTTGAATGTCGATGTTTCTGTCCTATTTGCTCACCCACACCTACACCTACTTATGCAATACTTACAGTTCACATATTTGAAGTAAATAAAAAAGACAGGACAGGGAGGTTCCACTTTCTACTACTTACTTAACATTGTTAGTATAGTCGACGATAGATAGCCAAACTTTACTCCCATATATGGATATGGAACTATTTGTAATTTGGATTCTTGGCTTCGCATAAAAAAGTTGACCCATTTGACTGTGTAGTTATCGTATCGTTGAGGGTTATTTCCTGTACTAGTATAGTATCCATGGATACATGGATATTAGACTAGCCTGGTCTGGCCTGAGAGGAAACTACCAGGACAGGTATTCAGCTTTGAGTTCGAGTTCGAGTTCGACATGACGGCTTTTGGCTTGGGAGAAACGAAATCGAAATCCGAAAGGGAGAGTACGACTGACTGGGAGTTGGACTAGAAAGAACTAACATGTAGTAGTAGTAGTAGTAGCCAGTAGTCGAGATACAAATCTATTTTGACTGAACACAGTAAGAGGAGGAAGAAAGCAGAAAATGTACTACTAGTAGCTTTTGCACATACATAGATTTTATTTCTTCCCGGTCCAGCTATACTTTTACCGGTCTCAGTCTTGAACAGTTCCAGTACTGGAATGAAAAAAGTCCTATTATTATTGCTCTGTTCTTTTTCGCCATGGACTGAAGACTCGAAAGGTGGGTAGTAGTAGTATGGTAAGCCACGTATGTGTGTAGTCTTACAAGGGACAGTATTCGTATGTTGTAGGTGCAAGTAATATTGAGCCACGACTTAAAAATTAAGTCTGTATTGGTGCACTGAGTAAAATATATTTCTAGTCTTTGATTTAGTATACACGAACGTCTCATTGCAGGTTTCAGTAAACTGTGGAACATTTTTTGAACTTCTGACGATTAATTCAGTTTTCATCTGTAGATGGGAATCGTCATTATTCCTAACAGACACTTGAAATTAGTAATGGGAAAGATTTAGCCTGGATCTGAATTTTCACCTTAAAACTATCCACTGTGTGTCAGTCTCCTTCCTTTTTCTTGAGCCCGAGGATTTGTTCAGAATAAAGTGGAACGATCATTTAGGAGAGAGTACGGAGGAGTTGGTACTCCAAGTGTAGGACTCGAAGAGCGAAGGAAGGATCTTCCTTTGGATTGGGGAAAATGGAGAATGGGATTCTCTCCTTTTCCCTTGGTTGGGGAGGAAAATGTCATTTGAGGACAATGTGATGTGATAGTATCGGTCGGTCCATTCCATTCGGTACAGTTCAGTTATGGTCCATGTCAGTGTCTAGTGTCTGTATGTGTCTTGTATGGAGGTTATGGCTTATGTGGCTGTTATTATCCAACTGGAACGTAGAACATTCCAAAGATGGAATGGGAGGTGATCTGTTTCTAGAGTATTATGGGGATGATTATTGCTATATTATTACGTACCCACTGGGTGTCTTTGGACATAACGGGATGTACAAGAGGGGCACGACGGTTACTTATCAAAAATCCTTGGTTAAGGTTTACATTAACAAAACACTTTGGAAGAGTTATACACCCGGGAAATGTGTAATAATCTGTACTGCTCTGTCCTGGATGTCCAACATAGAGTTAGCTTTCCCAGCCGGCGCTTTGTGTAGTAGATTTTTTTTTTACTGAGTATCTCAAAAATCACAATATATCAAGACCGGGTTAACATGTGGACAGTTTACTCACGAACGAATAGACTGTTTTTCTTGATACGCTCGGGCGTGGAATGGAAGCATATGAAGTTAATGTGTTTGAGTGTAGAGATTGGATAAACCAGAGAAACATTGGTAATAATACATGGTGACATAAAAAATGTGGGGAAATGGTGGTTTGTGGAATGTTATACTTGGAAATGTAATAAAAGTAAAGGATTTGTTCATACATGTATGGATGGAATAGGGCACTTCACTAGCTAGCATTTGCGTTATATGTTATTGGATTGCTGGTAGAAAATGTATTTATTGGATAACATGCTTGTTTGTTTCCTATTCGTTTCTCTGCAATGTTCATATAGTCATGTGCCCGGGTCAGTTCGGAACAGGAGGTTCTTCGTTTTCCGTTAACGGGTACGTAATGGGATTGCGTTGATATCTATGTATCTATCCACGAATCCAATCCATATGACAGGAAGGCCGGTTGCTGTTTGTTAAGGTTTGGTAATATGTTAGGAAGAAAGTAAAGAGAAAGTAACAAATGAATTTTATTAAGGTAGACGTCTATGTGGTAGACAATAGTTCAGACCATGATAATTTGGTGACCTAAAGTCCTTGTCATGATAACTCTGTTCACACCTCAAGGTGTCAATGCTCTCCACTTGGATCCATGAGTTCTACGAAGGGAACTTCCTACTTTCACCGGTACTTCAGTTAGACAGTCCTTGTTCGTGAATTAATTTGGCCAAAACCTAAAAATGTGAAACCGTTCCATACCTTCCCTGATTCTAGTTGTTGCCTGCGACAACTACACTGCACAATATAAATGTATCGACTTTCGACGACATGGATTTTGTGAAATGTCAACATAAACATTACATTAGTAGACAGACAGACACTGGCATTGGAAATGCAAGGCGTACATTGCATTATATTTGCATTTACAGAGTAATAATAATGTAAAACTTGAGTACCAGCGAAGCCGTAGGATTGGAATTCCACGTACAAAAACAAGACTATCATTTATTAGGTTGGCAAACATAAAAGGGTATCGTTGAGTACAGTAGGAGTAGTTGGTTTGGTTACCCGCTTATTTAGACGGGTGGTTTCAATTCAGAATAGAGAGGAGAGTAAAGTAATGTTGGTTCTAGTCTAGGTGAGTAGAGTCGGTTCCTAAATATTTTATGCGTGGTTTGTTTCATTGGTTCCAGCCTTTTGTTTTGATTATTAAATGTTATATAGTACATTATACAATACATGTGGAGACTGGCTGAGGAAAGGTAGTGTGTTGAGGGGAGTCAATACGAGTAGTTGTGAGTGGGTAGCATACATAATCACAAATCATAAAGTAATTTTATGGTTAGGTTTTTTTATCGGTACATACGGTGAAATGACTTACATTAGCAAAATTGGAATACCGTGAATGGCCGAATAGAACCACGGGGTTGAATTCATTTCGGCAGGGTCAGACGACACAAACTTTCACCACTTTCTCCGTAGGAGTCAACAGAGAAAGCTGGAGAAAAACCCGGATTGTTATTGAGCCCAGGGTTATAAATAAATGAGTCATTTACCGTAGTTGCTGCCATACTTGACATTTGTTTCACCAATTCATTGAATTGCATGTGGTGGATATACTATCTGTATAATTTAAAAAAGATCTGTTTAAGAGTGTTATTAATGAGTGTTCGGTCAAGATATCAAACTTACTTCGAAGAATAAAATATTGTGTAACCGTCGGAATTTTGAGAAATACCCTTAATACTAGTGATGACAGCCTGTAACATCAATAATAAATTCACATTTTTGAAAAATGCTCACAACATAAAATATACTTTATGGAAACATTTTAACAAAAAGTAAATCATATTTCAAATTTTACTTAGGTTTTGTTTTATCGAAAACGGTAAAAGTACGCACTACAGATGGCAGAACTAAAGATTAAGTGTGTGGATGATGGGAAATAAGTCCTTTGCCCTTTTTGTGCAGATTCATCACTCTCTAAAACGGTTGTGACCCAGTTTAATCTAGATTTACTGCACATTTTAGAGTGTCTGACAAAACGACAATCACAATTTGAGAAATACATAGTTGTCCTAGTCTTCCTATCTACAAGTCTTACCGTTACCCATCTGGTTAGTTGGATTTAAGGTCCAAGTGACTTTTTAGACCATGGTTGCAGAAGGGACAAGACAAACGGAAGTTGTGGAGAAATGAGACGTCCGTAAAGGGGCAATAGAAAGTAGGAAAAGACGGGAGAATAAAATGAAAGAAGGACACCTTGGATTGTACTAGTACACACTTTCCCATCCATAAATAGATTGTGAAAGAGAAACACTCCTCCAGGGTGTGCTAGCATTAGGACGTTTATTACATGGACTCATGACTCTGGGATTGGGTCCTGGCCTGGCCGGGGTGTGAGGTGACAAATGAGCCTTGGCTCTGTGTCTAGAGTTTGCCTCGTGAGCTCTCCACTTACTTTCTCCCGGGTATTTTCACTCCAGATAAGCCAAACCGGGGAACAGGTACGTTACAAGGTAGAGCTGTTTACTTGGGCTTAACTTTACTACTCTCCATTCTCCAACTGAACGTCGGTCCTACTACAGAATACCTATGCAGGTACGGTGCAGTGCAGAAGAGTTAGACTTGTCTTCTTGCATGCAAAGTGGAAAATGTACAGGGTCTCAAATCTATGCCGTGGATTTTGGAGTAACGAATAGGTTTAGGGTAGGTCTCCCTAGGAAACACTCCAGTAAAGACCATTTGAAATGAGTGATTCAAAACCTATCTGTCAGAAGAATTTAATCCGCCAATAACTACTAACTAAACAAGCTTACATTTCTACCAAAAAACGGACGTTTTCGACATTTGCAATGAGACCAAGAAATACAGTCCATATTTGAAATCCTGTAGTGTAAAATGTTAGAAGTCCGCACTGAACTGAAACATGCTATTTGTACCCGAGGAGATCAGTAGATACGTTACATAGAAAGGTGGGTATTTGGTAGGCGGTGGTGGTAGGTACAATTTTTATGTTCCCCCATCTCCATCATATTTTATTTCACTCGTCGCGTCGTGTGTGTCACGCTGACTATGAGGTTATGGGCTATGAGTCCTGGAAACTTATTTATACGAATTAGTTCGTGTCTGACTGGATATTTTCGTGCTGTACACACGTACGATGCGGATGGAAATGGTTGGTATTACCAATGCCAGGGCATGTAGAGTGACTGACGTCAAATTATACATACAAACTGCTTAGAACCGGTAATGGATTCCATGAGAAAATAATGTTTAGAAGGTGGTAATTTGGGTCTAGGTTAGGCGAAAGGAAAATCAAGGAAAGGATATGATAACGGTATGGCATGGCATGGAGAAAGTCTTATGGTAGACAGGTGAAAGTCAAAAATCCTAAGGTACGATATATTTAGGTGGCAATGGCTATAGCATGACCAAAGTTTTTAGAGCAAAGCACTGTAGTAGTACTTTCACTGCTTGTCTTTCTGGCCCTTGAAGTTGTTAACTTTCTTCTTTGGTGAAAGGAACTGAACTGGGATACTAGTAGTTGGTTGAATAGTTGCCGAGCGCCAAAAGAAAGGACACACGTGAAAGTAATACAACTTTTAAGGTGGGTAGTAGTCGATATGTACTAACTTGGTCGGGTTGGGATGGATTTTGGATTGAAGGTATACGTACATGGTGAAGGTAGATTATAAAGCGGTTTGAAGCTTGAGACTTTGAAACTACACCACCCGGAAGACAAAAGTTGCATTTTCTGAACTTTTATTGGCAGATAGTAGACTAGAACGAACGGGCTGACTGGTCTGCTGCTGGTACATTAGTTTGGCTAAAAGTTTTGTCAGAATGTGATGAAGGTTGGAGGACGAAAAGAAAGAAAAGTAGAAAGGAAAGGTGTTTGGGGGTAGATAGTGGACTGGATTGGGACTATAGACGAATTGGACGAAAGAAACCTCTTAATTGTTCAGTGTGGACATTGAGCAGTTGCTGAAACCTGGCTCAACGATAAAGAAGTGAAGTGGAAGGCAACTTTCTAATTACTGACAGTGTAGGGTAGGAAAAAGTTGTATTCCCTAGAAATTGACTGAAGTGAGTTCGATTTGGACGTCATGTTCTTTGTAGAGTACATGTTGAGGTGTAATAAATACTATTATTAATTCGGATGAAAGATATCGAGATTCAAAACTTTTCCCTATAAATTTTTTCCAGATTCTTTACGAAAAAATAATATTTATAAATCATGAGTTCTTGAAAGTTGCGAAATTTTAAAACCTGGAGCGAACATTAGCTGATTAAATGAAACTCATAAAAATTATTTACTCCCAACGGTATATTGCAAAACTGCTAACGGCGCGTGTATCCAGAAAAGTCCAATTGAAAGTCCAATTTTCTGTAGTCAAGGGTCTCTCTCCGCCTCCGCCCTTTCTGCCCTTTTCTTTATCATTGTGATTCCATCACTCCAAATGCTTTCCATTTCCTCCATGTCATCTAGCCCATCATTCAGACTTTAATCAATGAAATGAAAGAAAATGAGAGTGGGAATGGGGTTTTCTCTTTTTTTTTTACCATACGAGTTTTCCCATTCAGTTGAGGTTTGCTTTCTCCGCTTTCTCGATGAGGTGTCAAGAAAGGCCGGTGCGTTTTCTGCTGACTTGCACATGGTTATGAAGTAAATCTTGAAGACTTACTACACTATACGACGAGGACGAGGGGCATGGCACGGGTTGCGGTTGCCGTGGCAGACCCATAACAGTATAGGAAGTAAGACCTAAGAACTTACACCCGTCAACCTCATTCACAGTATAGATAGATTCCACTTCTTCCTTCTTTTCTTAGTTTTTTTTCCTCCTCCTCGTGGAGTAGGGAATTGTGAAGAAATAGAAGGAGTTGGTAAGAGTAGTCTGGTCGTATGAATACAACTTTAGTTTTACGGTAATGTCAGTCTGACCGACGGACTGACGACCCGACGGCCTGGTCTGAATTGCCTGAATAGAAAAGAAGGAACTTAGCGAGTGCTGGGTTGGTTGAGATGCTGACTCAGTCAGACTCCTGCATTCATTCCTGGATTCTTGGAACCTTCCAAGTAGATTTTAGATTTCTATATTTGCACACCGCAGCTATGGAAAGGGAATAGTGAGAAATGTCGGAATGAGAAAAAACAGAAGTCAGGACAGGATTTCCTCTTTTGAAAGGAATGGCATGACTGCGTGGCAGTGGAATGAACATTGGGTTGAATGCTGAATGTCTACATGCTTTTGGTACGTACTCTTCATTTTAAATGAAAAAGAGATGAGAATTGGTGGTCTGGAAATGTGAAAAAAATGAAAATCTCGTCGAGCCTTGGCTTGACTTTTGACGGAATTGGAGAACTGGATGACTGGATGGACTGGATCTTGGCAACCTATAAAGTGGGCGCTCGCTCGGCACAGCAACAACACGTGAAGGCATTTTCTTTGATGGAAAGTACGAGTACGACGTACATTTTATTCTCACCGCAGAGTTTTCCGGAAGGTATTCCAGAAATTTGTTGGAAAGGAATGGAACGGAAGGAATTATGCAAAGTTTCGGTCCTGTTGAGTGCTGAGTCAGCTCTACGGAAATAAGATCTCGCCGCAAATTTTTAGGACTGCGTTGTCCGTTTGACGTAATGTCGGTCGTGGCCGTGCTTAAGCTTAAGTACAGTTCATGCCTTTGCAATTCCACTTTCTCCAGTTTTGCATAGTAGAGCTATTGCTCTCTACTGCATTGCTGGAGGAGGAACTATTCCTCTTAATAAAGTTTTGCAAAATTTTCATTTCTCATCATGCTCTGTGTGTATGTGTTTGGTTAAAAGGCTAGGTTTCTGAGGGAGCACGACTCTCTACAGATCCATTTGGCTTTATATCACATTCAGCATGTTCGCTAATGGGCTTAACGCCTGAGCATAAGCTGTGGGAGTTTGAAATGAAGTGTCTCGGTTGGGTTGGGCTGAGCTTGAGCTCTCTGTGTATTAAAGTGAAAGACTTTTGTGTGTGGATTCTCTAGGATGTGTGTGTGTGTGAAGAAGGAAAGGAAGTTGGGTCAGTAGGAAGGACCTGGGAATGATATTTTATTCAAAGAAAGCCTCATTCTCATTCTACCTTTGAATATGTATCTGGAAGGGAATCTAGAATCTCTGTAGCTAACTGTAGCTAGCTAAGGTCTCTCTTCTCTATCTAAAGTATTAGAGTTTTAGAATGTGTGCATATCTCGAGGAATAACCAAACTAACGTCAGGGTTAGACTCAATGTAAATGTAAGGACTGAAGACTGAAAGGGGTATGTCTTTGTACTTTGTACTTTATAAGGCAATCTGGAAGGGAGGGAATTCTGAAGTCTTTTCGGTGGCTCACTCACAAGGAATATTATTCAGACGTAAAACTCATATCATTCTTTAATACCCTTCTGGCTTTTCGTTTCATTATGATTCACCAGAATATGTCTGCCCGAGGGATCGAGCCCACGAAATGGTGTGGCGGGAAAGGCAACCCGTACCACTTTGGTACAATGGACTGACGGGATCATTTGAATTTGACACACGAAAACTTTTCCTTCTGTAGGACTTGAGATGAGAAGCAGTTATTCAGAGTGTACTCCAGTTATGCGTTACGGTCTATGGTTACATTTACGGATTTACACACAGAGTGGGTCTAGACATTGCGTAAACTTACATACAGTACTCTACGTATAGTGAAAACCAAATACAAAAGCAAAGCAAAGCAACCCGACAAGGCACAATTTGCCTGGCATGACCTGGACGACTGTTTTTAGTAGCCCGCCAGTGTTTATATTATTGCAGCTCTGGACTGGATACGTTGAATACTGGATACACTTACTATTACCAGGAACTATGAACATCTGCTTCTTGGCAAATTCATGGTCTTTTTAATTCAGAAGGAGTAGTTTGAATCGTAGTGGCAGTTAAGAAGTCAAGTCGGCACAACACAACACAGGGCACAGGGCAAGAGGTTAGGTTGGTTCTAGTAGAAAGTCGAAATGTTTATGGAAATGCGAAAGGTAGTTGAGTTGGATTGTCGGTTCGGGGTTTTCTGTGAGAGAAAATTAGAAAAAATTGTTTCATTTCAATTGGAACGGGAACTACCACTGCACTGCAAGGGTAGAGTAATAGGAGAACTGTGCATTAGTTCGTTTTATGGGAATTGTGTAGTCATCATTGACAAGGGATTGTATGCGGGTGCTATATATATGCCCAAACGTTTGGCTGAGTTTTCACATTCACACAAACTGACCATTTCTGTAGAAAGATTATTCTGAATTTTACATGGAAATACTTTCCCTCGTAACTTTTGCTACGTATGCATGTTATATTGCATAGTCTAATTTACTTTTCTGAGATTGGTGGATGAACTTGATGAGAATGGCAATGGCAATGGTAACGGGTGACTTGACTTGACTTGTGAACTCTTCCAGCTGCAGTTTAGTAGTTTTGTAGTTTTGTTACTTGGTTTGTTTAGTCATAAGGAACTGGAAAAGGAAGGAAAAGGAAAATGAGAGGGCAGTGAACTGGGTGATCATAAACAGAAATCTTTTGGTACTAACAAATCCTTATGACTGGGCGGGACGGAATGTTTAATGTTTATTTATTGTGATGAGTCCGGTGTGCTGAAACGATTCTATTGTAGTACCGTAACCATCATAGTATGCCGACTCGGATAAAGACGATAAAAAAAATGCAGTTCTGATGCAGACTAGAATGTGATGACACAAGACTGTCAATAGTGCAAAAAGTTCTTTTTGAGTAAGCAAGTAATGTATTTCCTTACAATCAAATGATGCTGAAGTCGTTGTACGGATTTGCGTTAAATACTCTAATTGTTAGGCAGTAGCAAAAGTTTCTCCAGGATTGACTGAATTCTGAGTAATATATAATGCATTACTAAAATCTGGTTAGCAATGAGGTTCTTGTAGTTTTGGCAAGTAGTGTCGAGTAATTTGAATCCATCTTCCAAGTGAGATGTTTAGAGGCACTGATTCAATTTCGAATTATTTGGCAAGGTGAGGAATTTATACCCTGTAGTTTGTGGAAAGTATTGTGGTTCAACACTTCAACAAAAGT
>JAQGCB010000676.1:0-19453 GCA_034698835.1 Protaphorura tricampata
TGGCACTCAGCCCTATCCAGATATCATAAATACAATAAGTTGTAGTAACTAAACAGAAACATAAAATTTTTGAGTCGATGATCTAATTATTGTAACTAACAGTTGTTCACTTTAAAAACCCATACAAAGCGTACAATTTTGCCTGAAGAAATTCGTATGACTATGCTATTACAAACTGAACGATTGAAGACAGGGTATGTTAATGAAATGTCCTCCAAGTCTCTCAACTAAATTCCTGTCTTATTCATTCAAGGCTTATCGTCTACTTCTACCTAGTTTTACACACTAGAACCCATACATTTTAACATAAAACAGTACGTTCATAGAATTATTAATCGGGGAGCATAACAATTTCTATTGTAAATACAACACCAATGAATGCAAGTAAGAATGGTTTTGTAATGACAAAACATTTAAGTCCAGTCAATCCAAAAACACCAGTTCGAAGGCAATCTTCAGCTCTTTGAACCTGGAATCAAATAGTTGCAATAATTGGTAATGTTCATTGTGTAATCCAAATATAAGTACTTGAATGTTTTATGATTCACCTCCAAAGAATAGGCGTCGGATGGACATTGCTGCAACAAGCGAAGGGTTCCATAAGAATAATCATTGATTCTACCTCCGAAGAGTGACATGAGGAAAACTCTGAGAATCAGATGTAAGAAAGACCACACAAAGTAAACCCCTTCAGCAAAATTAGAATTTTTGGATAATGTAAACCCCAATTTTATCTATACATCAGGAGGAAAGGAACAATTAATTAGTATATTAACAGAATTTCCAGTTTTCCAAATGAATTTACTTGAACACAAATGAAGAATATGTTTGATGCGTAGCTGGCAAAAATCATCGGTGATAAAAACTTGTCACATTCACTCAATAATTGACGGAGGGTGGCGTGATCTCGAGTCAATTCTTTCCATTCTCGTGGATCTAATTATCAAAATTTGTAAGACTTTCGTAAAATTTGGAGTTGCAACGAAAGAATTTTAAGTAGTTTGGATTACTATTGTTTGGGCCATTCACGATTAGTCTATCCTCTGCTGCCATGTTTAATAATTTGAATTTGGAGTACAAAGCTCTGGCGAAGAGAATGATTAGAACGTCCGCATAATTACATGCATAAACGGCAAATTTGTTTGCCACAAAAACAAATAACGCAAAATAAGTTTCTCCTTCATTTGGCAAAAATAAAGCCCATTCCTTCCGAGAATTTCTAGCATACTTTTCCCAAACTGATGAATTCGGTTCCGAGTCTTGATAGGACTTGAGATCTACATATATAATATGCACACATTTTTTTCTGGATGATGAACTATTAAAATGATACTTACAACCACTTTCGATAAAAAATAGGAACAAGTTCTCCAAAATTGCAGACATTAATATGGTTCCTCCTATTAAGTTCATGTTTTGTAAATCATGCTTATTTTCCTTATGATTACTGAAATGTAATTTCTTCAAGTTTCTCCAAGATGAAAAGAGTTGGATGAAACGATTCGCATTGAAACAAATATAAGTGGATCTAATTGAAAGAAAATACATAAAGGCTCACTTTTATATTTCCACAAGTTACGAGAGATTTTCCTGGCTTACATAAATAATGCAACGGAATAGTAGACGGCAAGTGCACTGGCTAAAGCGACCGCACCCGCTGTTCTCTTTTCCCATTGAAAGAATGCAATGACTCCAAGGATTACAACGACGGCAAGAATCAGATCCACAATCAGATTACAAAACGTTGGAAAATTCAACCATCTATAGGTTATAAATTCTGTTACTCTCCTTCTGATTATAATTGGGATTAATCAAATTAACTCACCCGAATCTTAAATGTTGACTCGTCCTCCCCGAGAGCCCCGTAATAGGCACAACTCCAATCAACCGTCCAAACTTTAAGATACGGGAAAGTGACAAAAATAAATCGTCATTTTCTCCAATTTCCTGTCCTATTTCCACAACATGCTCTTTATCTTTACATTTCTCATTCTGGTCATTGACATTATTTACAGCAAACACTTTCGGCTTTTTTAAGCTTGTCTGAAAATGAGAATAATTTAGCATTTCTTATGAATTAGTAGGAAAATTAAACTTCACAACGTTTTGGCAATTCAAATTCCACTTTGTAAGGAAACAAGTAAACCGAGTAGGCGTTGAATGCATCAGCTAAATGTAAAGCAACTAGACTAAAACGACGTAAAAATCAGACGAAAATAGATGATAACGTGGGGAAAGTAGATATTTCATGTGACATGGAATTGGAACAATCAATCAAGTCATTTTTAATTTCTCATTCCATCTTGTAGCACGAATTTGTGATGCCGTCCGGGTTTCACGTCGATTCAATTCAAAAGTAGTAAAGATTTGGGTACATTATTACTCTACATCCATCAATCCACTATCTACACGTTAATCGTGGCCAACATTTGACAACATAATTGAGCGAGTGCAATATTGGCAGGGCAGGAATTAAGTACCTGAATGTGACATTCATCTTTTCCTACATGAGCACGGTGTTTTTTTAAATACTTGATCAGTAATACACAACACACATTAATTGTCATATTCCCGAAGGCCGATTCGAATATCACGGAATATTTTTGGATTGGACCTAATAGTAGGCAAAGTTAGTGGAATTAAGTAGGTACCTAATTTTTTATAAGACTTTTGACTAACCTACTGTAATAATACGGATGAATCTTTATTTTAAAAGTGAAATATGAAACAACAATGAACAATAACAATTTTTGTTGAAAAGGTGTTGTTTATGGAACTTTTATGTTTGTTTTATCTAATTTGATTTAATTTGATCTAGTATGATTATAATTATTATTGGGGTAATGATGTCTCCTATTTCCGGTTTAAGGATTTAGTTAATAAATTAATTTTAATAATTCCAGTTTATGGTGCTTCTGTTTCTCAATATGCCCCTGTTGTGTTTATTCCTTACGCAACTGTTAAAAAAACATGTTAAAATTTTATTAAAAAAGATTGAAAGCATTTAGGACAAACGTATGGTTAGTTATTTGAATGTACAATGCACAAATACCTCTCCCATTGCCGCAGTGGCGCAATTAATGAATGGTTCATAAGATTTACAATCTTCTTCATCATCCTTGAAACCAGCAGCTGTTTAAATAAATTTTTATACATGTACTTTCTTGTACGTAAGACGTAAATTATTTTCTAAAAATAATTAATTTAAAAATGTTCAGTTTACTTTTGGTGTCAAGACATTTGTCGAGTAATTCCTTAGCCTTTTGTTTTACCTTTGTTGGACATTCTTTTTCCAAATATTTGTCCAATAGGGGGAATATTTAACCGGGCATAAAATTAAATGATGTTGGCATTTTTTTGACTGGAATAAAAATAAATGAAAGTAGCATAAAAATAAATGAAAGTGGCATCAAAATAAATTAAGTGGGCATATTTTTGATCGGAATAAAAATAAATTAAAGTAGCATAGAAATAAATGAAAGTGACATAAAAATAAATTAATTGGGTATTTTTTTAGGTGGGCGTACAAATAAATGATACTGGCATAAAATTAAATCATATTGTCATAATATTAAATCAAGTCGGCATTAAAACAAATGAAATAGGCATATTTTATGTTTTCAAAGAAAGAATTGAAACTACCACCTCCGGTATGGAAGCAAAGCAAGTTTGGCATTCCTTTCATAACTTAGAACGATTCGTAAATTCATCCGATATTTAAGTAGTGAGATTCGGTTAATCAGGTTGCACTGCATTCGGCATAATTATAGCTTTTGTGAGACCAAACATCTTGAACGTAATTTGTAATTGAAATTAATTACATCACAAAAATTGCACGTACTTTACAACTGTATGTAATTGATTACATTTCCAAGAACAAGTAATTGACCCAAGTATATACGTTGCACACACACTTGGGTTAATTCTATTTGAAATGGACTAAAGTCCAATTCCAGGTACTTTCTCCAAATTTCAAAAGTACTTAAGTCCAATTCCAAGTACTTTTCCTCAATTCCAAAAGTACTTAAGTCCAATTCGATTCGAGATTCGGAAGCCACGAACAAATGGGTCAAAGAATTTGATGAAATTATACGGAGAGTACTTGACAATGGTGAATCTTTTCAAAATTCAATGGATGGACAATTAAAAAATTATTTAGTCAGGTATTATGGAACCAATCTTCCAAGACTAGTCAAAATTAAGAAAGTGGTGGACCCAAATAATTTATTCAATTATGCTCAGTCAATTCCAGTCGAATTGCAATAACATATTTTTAATTTTTGAATATATTTTACACATTAATAGAAATTATTTTGACAAATAAAAATTGACCACACTTCTCTACAATGTTTCCAGTGTTTGTTCCGTTCCGTATAATTTCGGTTAATCCTTGCACATCTGTTAAAAACATGTACAAAATTGTGTATTCAAATTTACCATTGCATTGAATGTTAAGAGCAAGTTAGATTTTTTTCAGGTGCACGAACTACGAACCTGCCCAGCCGCGGCCGTTGAACATTTAATAAGTGGCTCATAAGATTTACAAAATTCTTCATCATTGTTCAAATTAGAAGCTGTAGAAAATGTACATTTACTTACATGTGTTTTAGTGCATAATTCTTTAATTACATAATTGATTTAAAGTGTAAGACACAATTTATCTTTGAATATTTTTACCTGTGGTATTTAAACATTTGCCAAATAAAGCCATGGCTTTTGCTTGTAAGTTCTTTGGACTTTCTCTTTGGATAAATTCTTCCAATAATTCAATCGGCATTTGCCCGTCACTGTCCAACTTTTACAAGCAATAATTAATTAATTAGTTAATTATTTATTATTATTGTGATACGTAATAAAATTGTTTGTAATAAATATTTTTTGTGTTACCAATTTTTCCCTTTTTATTGCACACTTGAGAATGCACTGAAATACAAACGAAATGTTAATAATATACGTGTTAGGTCAGGTGAGGTTAGGTTAGGTCAGCTTAGTGTTAGGTTAGGTTAGCGTTAGGTTAGGTTAGCGTTAGGTTAGGTTAGGTTAGGTCAGGGCAGGTCAGGTCAGGTCAGGTTAGGTTAGGTTAGGTGGAAATGAATTATGTAATTATAGGTAATACTCCAAGACTCACATTCGCCTTGGCTGCCTTTTCCTTTCCATTTTTGAATTTCATTTCCTTGGTACAAACTCCTACTCCAGCTAATTGTCTTTTTGTCAAGTCACTCGTAATTTCTTTGCATGTCTTCTCCTCTAATCCTTTTTCACCACAAGTGCATGGCAATTCCTAATAATTATATTACAATCTTTAAAGTGTCAATAATTTTTTTCTTCGCAATTTTTTGTTTTGATAATTTTAACGTAAAACATAGTACCACTCACCTGGAATAAAATCAAAATCAGTGCCGTTGAACAGATCACTACTAGACTTTTCATTTTTTCCTCTCTCGAATTTATGAAAATAAATATTTTTGATAAGAAGTTTTGGATTCTGTGAATTGACAATTATGTTTCTCTTTCTAGAGCAAGTATGCCGTCCAACTCACTCATCGTCCTTCCCTTTATATACCTTAAACTCATTTCTTAAAAAAAAATTTGGAAAATCCAATCTAATTAAAACCCAACACAACAAAGGGGAAGCGGCGTTCATTGTCCTTCTCATTGTGTATATCGCTCAACCCTTGTTAACCCCACTGTTGACAATAATGAGATAAAAAATCACAATTGTTTACAGCACAACACACTCGGGTGGCAGAACGCTGTGTGTTGTTTTTGATTATTATTTTCAAATTAAAACATGCAACTATTGTGCATCTCATTAAGCGTGTATCTATAATCTACAGAAGTGCACCAAACATAAACATTGTATGAATGTGATAGGAAATGAAGCCATATTTTTATTTAATGACTACATGCATCTCATCAGAAAATACAAACAAATGATAAATAAAAAACCAATTTTATCGGAAAAGGAAATTGAAGTCGTCAACGGTTTTATAGTTCAATCCGAGCTAACCAAAATGAATGCACGATGGACAAAACACGGAACACAGATATGGGAAGAATTTGACTAGTAATATAATTCTCTATTAATTCCATTGAATCTCTAAAGGATTAATAGATTTTTAATGTGTTTGGGAAATGCCAAAACACCAAAATGCTTTTACCCTTTTGAAAATTTGAATTTAGCTCTTGAGTACAAAACGCAATAAAATTAAACTTAATTGTATAATTTTTTTTAAAAATGTTTATCAAAACAAACCAACTTTTATTAGTACGAAGAATTTTTAATAGAAATTGGGAAATCATTCCAGCTCTCGTCATATTTTCTCCAACATAACATAGCAGACCAAAGACTAGTCTTAAACCGATGAGTAGATACATTGGAAATACACGCATGTACAGGGTATGTCTAAACTAACCATTTCTTCGTCCTAATCTCCTCAATTTTAACTTTATAGGTGAAAAGTGAGATGAACTGACCGATTTTCTTTAAACAAAATCAAAAATATCCTAATTTTAAATTGTTTTTATTGGATTTTTTTTGGAGAATTTTGGATAATTTTTCTGCGAAATCTCATTTGAATTTGTCATTTCCCGAGATTTATGTTTACGTTTTTAATTAGTGACAGTGTGCGCTGTTAAGTACGCAGCACAAGCACAGGGTGCAAATTGAGACGCTTGCCATTCGGGTCTGCCGGTGTAAACGGTGGAGATAATTTTTGGACGATTAATTAAAAATTATTTTTAATCCTTTCTATAATTAAAGATTATGATGTAGCAAAAAAAAAATGAATTCAATGTTGGTAAACACAAATAAATGACAGAATCGGAAAAAATTGTTTTTAGGGCCCTTTTCTTCTCCAATAGGGTGTCATTGTCAATGTCCATCCTTTGTCCCAAGACTATATATTAATCATTGTTTTCGGATCACTCTCTTCCACAAAATCCAAATTGACAACCTGTGAGACTTTTACTAAAAGTGTGCTTTGATTGATGCTTTCAAGGCATCTCTTCAAATCTGAAAATTCTGGTCTGCTCAGTGGTTCGTTCTGCCAGCAAGTTTGCATGACGTCATAACTGAAGGATCGAAAAGAAATTCAATTAAGTTTGTACTTTAAGCTTGTAATCTGTTCAGGTTAACTCACATTGAATATGTTGCCAATTCGGGTTTTGGCAGACGAAGGCCATCTTTCAATTTTTGAACAAATTCTGGGTCAAAATTCATACCACCGTATGGAACCGCGGCGAAAGAGTACATCTCCCACAACACTACACCGTAGGACCATACATCTGATTTAGTACTGAATGTTAGATCTCGCAATGCTTCGATTGACATCCAAGCCCAAGGAAGAGGTTCCTTTTTCTTCTTCACATATTGAACATAATTGTACAGCTTCCGAGATAGTCCAAAATCAGTTATTTTTGCATCATGTCCAACTGTAAGAAGTATATTCCGGGTGGCCAAATCGGCGTGGATGACCTAATAGAGATTTTATAATAGTCAGGATTTCATTCAATCTAAAATGAATAAATTAGTAATCAAACATTTTTTGCAGATATAAACTCCATGGCATCTGCGATTTGGTAACTCCATGGCATCTGCGATTTGGTAACTCCATTTCATCAAATGTTCCAAAAGTACTTTCTCCTGTTCCACTTTCCAGTCATCACTTTGGAAGTGTATTGACGAATTAAAAAAAGAAATGAGTACAATAGTTTTTGACTCAGATGATGTCAGATTGTATATAGAATGAATAGATGTCAGAATTGATCTCCCAAGGGCACATTCCTCTGATACAATGTAGAATTCACCTGATATACATGGAAATATACATGGTTATTCCCACAAATGATTACTACCATGAAATAGTGTTTTACCAGGACCTGAATGAATTTTGACCGTAACTGCTCCAACCAACTCCACTACATTTGGGTGTTTTCCAATAAAAATGAGTAATTTCAATTCAGACAACAATGCTTGGAAATGTTCGACATCGTATCTCGGTCGTTGTTGGAGGGTCTTGATAGCCACAGTCCCAGAACGACCTTCCATTCTTCCACGATAGACCACACCGAATGCACCAGAACCCAGAACGCTCAATCGGTCTTGTGATTTTGAAATTCAAATAGGAAATAACATTTCATAATGTGAGTTAATGGAATTAGCTAGGTTTATAAAACGTAACTACCGATTGTTAGATTTTCCATTGGAATCTCGTACTCATTGTTGTAAGCATATTTATCTGCATTTGAGTCCTCATCCTCATAACCGTTCAGAAATTTGTCAATGCATTCTTTCATTAGAATCTCCGCATCAGCTCTCTGTCCATAGAATTTTTTGTGGTATCACATGTCATGAAAAATGACGTAACCGGAGCTAAATAGTAGCGTTTCTTGATTACCCTTGCGATTTGAAGATTTCGGCGAATCCACAATATCACGACCACGCCAATACACAAAAGAATGAGCAATATTCCTATTACAATATACAGCAAACTCGAACTTGAGCCTGGTGTGAAATTTTTCAAATTCAATGAACTTTATTAGTGATGTATGACTTCTAGTTGGATAATAATATTATACGTGTACCTTCATCAATGGACACGTGAAATATTTTTGAATCATTCCCAGCAATATTACTGGCCTCACATACATAATCACCAGCATCATCTGGGGAAAATTCTGAAAACTGTAAGCTCGCAAAATTGACCTTACGAGATATTGAAAAGTTTGTTGTTTTTGATCCCTGAAATTAAAATATTATTTATAGCACTAGGAAAGTAAATTTAGTGTTAATTATAACTGCTTTTAACCAATTTGATCCAATTCAATTCTGATTCCGGATCGCTCAAGACTTCACAAGAGATGGATTGATCTTTGGATCCAATTTTAAAGGCTCTGTCGCCCCCATCTGTTCTTATCTGAGGTTCGCTCGGATCTACGTTTAAATTTTTAACTTGTATTTTCGGAAGATATTCAAAACTTCAATTTACTATTAACCTGTGATACTCAATTCCTGATATATATTGAGCCATTTGTCTGAATTCCAGACAGGTACCATACAAGTTATTCTCACAATGTCAGAGCTAGTCACGTAAAAGTGTAACGTACTTTTGACTCCATCCAACAGATTTTCAGACTTGACAATCACATCTGAGTAATTCCTCTCTGGATAGAAATAATAATACAGATGGAAAGAACTCTCGAACGACTTGGGTGAAGAATTCATAAAAGCAACGAACCGAATCCTTGAATATGAATCCAACTATTATTCTTAAGATGTAAAATCCATTGAATGAGTCCTCCTACGATGACCTTTGCAGGATACTTTTAACCAATCCTTTGAATAATACTTTAGTTTACCCAGTACATCTAACTTTAACTGAATGAGTGCGGAAGTCGGTGCTTCAATCCAATCAGCGTCTATACGAGTGTTAATGTTTTCAATTGTAGAAATATGTACATTCGGCTGAAGTAATTTAAACGTAATAAGGATTTGCATACATATTAGTCCATCATATCCTTTAAAGTACGTTACAGACAAATTGTTAATGTGTTCGTCCATATTTGGATTATGGCAATGCCAAAGAGTTTAGAAGTAATCTAGAGTGGCATTGGTATAGGACTTGGCCGAATTCAAACAACGGCCACCCGTCCCCATGTTAAGGCACGGAAGTAGAGTTTTTGTTGAATTCTGCTAACGTTGGTATGGGAATCCAAAAGTTTATGTCCATAAGCGTCACTTTTCGGAAGAGAATTTGGCTGTTGCCGGGGTGGTCGAAAAGTTTGTGAATACTTCATACACATTGGGAACAGGCAATTCGGTTCTCTGCGAAAATCGCCAAGGCATTTTCACAAAAATTCAACAAAAACTCTACTTCCGTGCCTTAACATGGGGACGGAATTTCCAAAAAAAAACTTTTGGATTTCCTCTCTAGTATATATGTATTGAAATCTCTTTGGGCAATGCAAGATTCCATTGTCCGGCGGCTTGAAGTCTATACACCTCTCGTATGTGTCACATCGTTTGAATGTAACGATATTTGGACAGGAGGCATCCTAATAACACAGAAGAGGCTTCTTCAGAATCAGAAATTATAAGACGCCAAAATGAATGACCAACTAAAGAAAAACTTAAATACTTGGTTAATGCAGAATTTAAGCATTTCACATTCCATCATATTCCTACATGTTAAATATTTTATGGAACCGCCATCTTGGAACTCAAAAGAATTGCACCGAGTTTTTCCCGCGTCTGTTCCAAGTAATAAAGGAAATGGAGATTTCAAAGTGGTAATATCTATGAATTTTAATAAATTGATTATTGAATATTTACCAAAGTAATCATTTCATTACGTATTGGTCCTTTCATGCATAAAGTTACCTCTTACAATTACGCCCCAAGTACGGACAGCGGTTTGTGAACCAATTTCTATACATCGGACAGTACCATCCGTACTATCCGTGCGAATGCTGATATTAGCCATGTTTGGGCTAATATTTAAATTATAGACAAGATGGAATATTTTTCTCTGAAGAGACTCCGGACTCTTCACTATAGTAATTGTAATAGTATTGAGCGTGTCATGTTGAAATGAACTTTGAAATGTGATTTCCCTCGTGGATACACACTCAAACGAAATGTCAACCGTTCTTGCAATTGTTGGAATGAAAATGAAATCATTGTCAGGCTTTCCGAAGGAACCTTAGAATTTTCAATTGATACAATCTTAAATACACAAGTACGTGCACACAACTCGAATTATAACTAACAAGAATAGGTACCTTTCAATTCCACTAATGTAAAATTTTTCGTCAAGAATGAAACATTCTCGAGATAACATGCTTGAAGAGCTGTGCAGAAGTATGACCCCAAATAGTCCTTGGAACGCCAATTGGATATATTGAATCTGAAGCCATTGATCGGATCCCAAATTAACCGTCTCTCAACTGGGATGTTATTGAAATGAAATGTGTTCTTAAGCAAAGAGGCCTCAATTACGTTCCGAAAAGTCTTGCTAACAAGGGAATGACTTGGCCTTTACACGAGGTCCTTGACACGCCATACTTTTTTCAGGTTTTCAGGGTCTCGTCCAAATTTGAGTGTTAAAATGAAAAATTTCCAAAATACTAATTTTGAAATTTTTCCCCATATACATAACCCATACGGGTACGAGAGGGTGCAATCACCTACCACAGTGGGTCCATCTCTTGCCCACACCGGGCAAGAGATAGGGTTATGTATATGGGGGGTCAAAATTTAGTATTTTGGAAAGTTTTCATTTCAACAAGGAAATTTCGACGAGACACCCTTGGGGCATGCTAGGACAACTGAAAAAAAATATGGCGTGTCAAGGTTCGGGTGGACAGGTCAAGTCATTCCCTTGTAAGTAGTATATCTTCTCTCTATGTGTTGATGTATTAAATCTTACGGCCATCTCTATGATTTCATCGCTTCTCCAACCATTGGTCTGATTTTTTGGACCTTGTAAAAGTATATCCAAAAGAGTTTTTTTCACAGTCCCTCCGGTTGAGTTTGAGTTTGTTTGGATTCTATGAACCCCATACGGGTAACGTCCAGTCTCACTCTCGTAACTGGGACAAGGAAGATTTATAAGTTATTGTGTCACCGGGATTTCTTGAATCGGTTCTACTTTGCGTCGCGAACACACTACCAAGCAATGCAATGAAGAATTTATATCAAATCCAGGTAATTTTATTAATGTTAGTTTCGCAAAACTAAATAAATAGAAATTGAACGAGAAAACTTACGAGGATAGCGATTTACGAAAGAAGTTGAAATGGACGTTGCGTTTACACTCCTTATGGTGAAGGATTTGACGTCAGAATACACGTACGTACGTGTAATGAAGCCGGGAAGAACTCGTATGTGATAAACATAAGTGTCTGATTTTGAGATGTTTTCCACAGTCCTCTCAAATTCTGGAAAATTGAGACTAACGTCACGTAGGGACTATATAGATGAATGAATTACAAAAAGTGATAACACTTGGATTAATTTAATCCGAAACACATGGTAAATTGATAAGTAATTAAGTACAATTATATAATGATAAATAATTTTACTTGTTCATGGAAATTTAAGACAATTTCAATTGGATAATTTGCTGAGCAAAATATTGTCCTATTTTCAATAGGTCCTGAATTAATTATCCGGAAATACATCATCCCTTCAGAAATACATGTAGTTTCTATCTCACTTCCTTGAAAGGTACAAATTGGGTGAATTGTTTTCCAAACTTTCGACCTACATTCCTCGCTTGAAAAAAACCTATATGTAGCAGCGGTAAAATTCAGAGTACTAATTACCAAAAAAACCAAAGTTAAAATATGCTTGGAATGCATTACTCCAAATCAGAATTCAGACCGCTCTAAACAAAAGTGTATTGTGAATGAGTTCAAAATCGGAAAAACTGAGGAAAATTGGCTTTACAATTTGACGTCAAATGTGGTTAAAATGACTTCCTGTTTTACTTTCCTTCTCTATTTTCCTTAACAAGCTTAGAAAGCTTTTGATCCTGGACATGACATGAAAGTATAAAACTTACTATACGTGACCGTATTTCCTTTTAATTGTAACGCTCATTTACCGGGTGTGTATGTGTACTTCCTTCCTACGCAATAAACGGTGCTTGACTCATAAAATGATGTAGTTGTCATGTTTTATTTCATTGCTACTATTATGACTGACTACAAATTAGGAGTACTTCTTACATTTATGCGCTAATCCAACAAAATTAGAAATGAGAAAATTAATAAAAAAAGACACGTACACACTCAATATCGATTTTATAAATTGTACCGGGTTTTATAATTTGTAATGTACATAGAATGTATGACAGTACAGTTCAATGCAATTGAACTTGTTTATATTTTAATTTTTGACCTTGCCGTCCGGAGAGTCCAACTTAATATTTTTTTTCCTGTCCATCCAAAGCCAAGGCCGCGATTGGAGCTTTTCGTACGAATGACAAACATGTAATCACTAATATTTATTTCTTATGAAGTAGTTTATTACTTAAGAAATCTCCACACACGCCTGATTATTACCAACAGTGTATGACAAGATATACGAATGATTTCATCAGTCACAAACTTATTTATATCCATAATCACAAATCTGGTACTATTTATTTATATCCATGAAAACATTTCCTATGAAATGACAGCATGAATTATGATTATAAGTTTATTGGATTTCTTTGACCATGCGTTGACAAATAGAATCAATCTGTAAGTTGGCAAAACAACTTCATTACATTTATTCTGCTGTATAAAAATATTTCTTGAGAAATGATAAATAGTAGAAATTAGATAAGACGGTGGTATAAATACAACGGGGCCTTGGTTTTAAATATTTTATTTGAACATTGACTTTTCAGTTTAATTCACATAAGCCACCATGACCAAATACGCAGCATCTTTTGTAGTTATGTGCACCATTCTTGCAACTCTCTACTGCTCTGCACAAGCATATGTAAGTTTATCATTTTTTTTATTAATTAATTAAATTTATTAATTAATCCATGTATATTTTTATATTTTTGTATAATTTTATATTTGGGATTTCACAGATTTCTTGTTCTGGGTGCGATGGGTCGTACGTGAACTCCAGATTAGGGAGTGGTTGCGTTGCAGCAGTCCGTGAGAAATGTGGTGGGCTAAGAAATCGTGCAACTGGGACATGGGTTCGTGGGGTCAGAGTTAAGGACAACTGTGCTTCTATCCCACAATACACAGCAATTGCAACTTTCCATGGGCCTGGGACCACTTACAATAGTGGACGTTACAAACACGCTGGAATATTCATGGGAAATTGCAATGCGAATGGGTTTGATATTTTTGATCAATGGGTCGGAAGAGATGGGTGCAAGTTGAGGCGTTTGCCATTCGGGACTAGCGGTGTGAATGGTGGGGATAATTTTTGGACAATTAATTGAGAAATTATTTTTTAGTATTATGTATACTTCAAAATTATGATATACATACAATATTATGATAAATTATAAAATTATTGTGTAAAATTGAAAACACTGGAAATAAAAATTCTGTTTGAAATTCGAACTTATGAAAATCCAGGAAAATTTCAGATTTTATATTTTTTTGTATTCGTAGGTTCAAGTCAATGTGTCCAAGTTGTTAGCTATATTTATAGTAATGTTACTATAGTATAGCATAGTACTACTGTGAAATGGTGTGGATTGCATTGGCAACACTTGGTGGCTCAATCTTCATGGGGCCATTTCTGAGGGAAATAATATTTAAATATCGAACTTCCCTCTGGATATACTTTCTGTTCGACGGGTCCAATCTAGTGAGTTGTAATTTCATCGAGTCCCCGAATTTCTGGTCCATAACTATAATACAGATAATTATATAACAATAATTAGAGACCGGCTTCTGTCAGTGCGTGTGGGTGCAAAGCCATAGAGCAAAGCATTACGGGCATGGGCGCTCTATGGTCGGAACCATAGAGCTTAACCATTAAGAGCTTTGCACTCTATGACTGACCCGGCTTCTATTTACCAAACGTAGAGACCGGACCGGCTTCTACTAGAGACCCGGCGTCTATTGGGAGCAGGCTTGTATTAGAGGAAAACCGGTATGTTTAAATGCAAAAATGAACATAAAAATACATTACTAACTGTATTTAAGATTAAAATGACCTTATTATGATGCATTATAGAATTCCGTGATTTTGAGTAAGATTTCTAATAGTTGACTATATGAGGGAAATATTAAAAACTATAATTACTTGCTTGTATTAAAAGGTCAAGAGAAGATTTACTGTCCAATCTATAACAGCCGACCAAAATTGAATAGATGTGTCAGGCCCCATTTTAGAAAATGACCCGATGGAAAATGTAATGGGTTGTCGGGAGTGCAACCATTTGGAGAAATACGTGTTTCTCCTACCACCAGTACTTCTTTTTGCCAAATCCAAAGCGGTTGTTGATAATTCCATTAAGAATGCAGCCATTTGAAGTACAACGTATGACATTATTCCAAGAAAAGCGTACATGATGAGAATCATGGATGTAAATATGATGTCACCCAAGTTGAACTTGATCAGAGAGTAGGTCACTAAAACAATCCAGGCACATAGAAGAAGAAAACCAAATGGAGTAAGATATTTGTAAATTATCATATTAACTCTGTTGTCAAGCAGTTGTAAACATGTGCAGTATAAACGCCATTTCTCGGGATTGGAATGGAGCGTCTTTGATACACTGCAAAAGAATAAAGTCTTATGAATATGATGGCACCTTAAAAATAATATTTATTTTTGGTACTTAAGGCCGACTCAAAACTACTTACAGTGGACTCTCTATATACCGAACTCGAAAAATGAACCAAATATGTCCAATAAAGAGAAAGTTTAATATACAGAAAGTGGAATAACAAATAAGTGCAGGCAAAGGGAGTTCTTGCGTTCCTGACATTCTGGTCGGTGTATAGAGGTGTACGATATAGGGGAGGTTGATATATACAGATTCCACTGTAATAGTAAATACGGCTGCGACCATGACCGACTAACTTACATGAGTCCATTAAGAGCAACCTGACAACCAAGTATTGGTATAATGAATGTTCCACAAAAAATGAAACCAGAACACACGTGATGAGCAGCAATGGTGAAGATTAGAATCAGACCCATGAATACATTCAATCCCGATTCATATTCAGTTCGTTTGGTTGTCACTCGAAGTGGAAGTGGTACGGGTGCGGCAGATTGGGAAAACATCTGAGAATGGATTTGCTTCACACCGAAGAAGAAACAAGATCGATACAGCTCCCAGCATTGTTACCAGAATCCTCAATATCACTTTCATTATCAGCACACTTCTCCGATCAATGCTTTTATGGTGTGGAATGACACGGTCGTTTGCAAGTAAAATGAAATACATGATGACTTTGTTTGTGAAATCAATGACTTCCATGATGAAGGCAGAATCATTCAGAACAACCACTGTACAGAGTCCACAAACAATTAATGCCAAGACTCGTGTGAAGTAATTTATGTCACCAAACTGTACTCGACCATTTATATAGTCAACTCCAAGTAGAATTCCTTGAGACAAAGTAGTCAAAACTATGAAAATAGTTGATATGATCCAAACACACGTTCTCCATTCAGAATTGATTTTTTCCAGTCTAAGCGTTCTAGTATTGAAATGACACGGTCTCCCTTGAAGTTCACCAAATGTGCTGAATATACCGAACATTTGTAGCGTTTGAGTAAATAATGCTGTTGAACTCTTAGGGATAGTTTCAATCCTAGCACTAGGATTCTTCATTTTTTTTGCTCCAGTGGAGTGAAGTAGGATTGAAGTTTTCTCTGCTTGTAAAATAATGATATTTTTATCCATGCTCTTTTTAGTCCGGTCTTTCTGAATTTGAAATACTAAAGTGTTCAGCAATTTTTATACATAGAATATTCCCCCATGCACTAATTCACATTAGGTTTTCGTCAATCGCCGAGAAGGTTGAATAGGATTTTATTGCTATTTATGATAACTTTGGACATATTGCTCACCCAAATTGACTCAATACAAAAATTCCTTCGTGTGGGTAGAGCTGTTATCAAAATTAAGTAATAAAATATGCATTCCGTGTTGAGAGCACGAACGGAGGAAATGAAAACTATTATTTCCTAAATTTATTTAGTCACACGATGCTCTAAGTCCGTTAGTCATACATATTTTAATACAACAGAACCTTGAAAACTTTATAACCAATGTGGAATGTTTTGTAAAAACTCCAAAGTATTTCGAATAGTGAGGAAATTTTTTTACTTTCAATATTGCAATTCTCGGTGTACTTTCTTTGTGAAATTTTCACTTTGAAGAACCGAACTTAGGGGAAATTACATTAATAGCCGTACAATTTTAAGTTTAGTAAGAGTATGTGAAAGAACTTTTATTCAAATTTCCAGCATTTAAAGTATCATCCAGACTGTTAGAACTACAAAGATAGAATGGACTTTAGCTGGTCTAGTTATTTGATATGAATATGCCAGAATGTCGGAGGGTTCGACTAAAATATTTGTGAACCCAATCGTGGAAAAGCCAGTCCTGCATAGTTAATGTAAAGTTCTTTTTGGCGTGTTTTCAAAATAACAGAGTAAAATATGCAATAGGTACCGCACGAATGGGCGAACATAAAAAAATATTAATCGCTGAAATGATATTACATAGTTAAACGAGTAATTTTATCTTTTACCAAAAAATTGCACAAATATAATATTGTGAGATGGCGTGGACGGCGTTGGCAACACTCTGTTGATCAATGTCCAGGGGTCCATTTCTGAAAGCAATAATATTTACAGATCGAACTACCCGTCGAATATATTTTCTGTCTGATGTGTCCAATCTATTGAGTTGTAATTTCATCAAGTCCAAGAATTCTATCGCGGCCTTGTTAACCGATGCCAATATTCTGAATACATAATACAAGAGAATGGAGCCGATACTTGTATCCAATAAATAAAATCCAATGGCCAACCATTTCCCATCAAATGCTTCTGTTTTGATGAGTTGGACAACAATGTACAAATCAAAGATTAATTGAAAACAACAAAGTCCAAAGAGAAAAAGCATGGGGTATGCCAAGACGGAGTTCAAGAGTTTGGACAACATGACGAGTTTCTTGTAATGTTTCAAAATTTCTTCAAGTCTGCGGCCAATGTGTGAGTCTGTATCACTATAACTAAGCACAATATCTCTCAAGAGATTTAGAATGTAGAGTATGTTAAGGCCAAAAGTTCCCCATAAGAAAATTAGTGCTCCAATAATGCCTGCAATTTGCGCAATGAGAAATGTGTTATGAAGGAAGAGTAGGTAATAGAGTGGACCAGTGTCTGATTCAGACAGAAGGTTGTAGGACAACAATGGTAATGAATTTCCTTCCTTGAGTTGAAAGATAAAAGAAATTAATGACACTGCAAGGACTGACCTAAAAAAATACAAGACATAAATTTATATTTTCCGCCAGGATGCCTAAACTGTGTCGGACACAACGTAAACGTAAACGTAAAAGTAAACGTAAACGTAAAAGTAAACGTAAACGTAAAAGTAAAAGTAAACGTAAAAGTAAAATTAAATGTAAACGTAAACGGAAAAGTAAAATTAAATGTAAACGTAAACGGAAAAGTAAAATTAAATGTAAACGTAAACGGAAAAGTACAATTAAATGTAAACGTAAACGGAAAAGTAAAATTAAATGTAAACGTAAACGGAAAAGTAAAATTAAGTGTAAACGTGAACGTGAACGTAAACGTAAAAGTAGACGTAAACGGAAAAGTAAATGTGAACGTAAAAGTAAACATAAACGTAAAAGTAAAAGTAAATGTAAACGTAAAAGTAAAAGTAAAAATAAAAGTAAAAGTAAACATAAACGTAAACGTAAAAGTAAACGTAAACGTAAAACTAACTTGATAGTCCTTCCGTCAGATCGTGCCTTTTTCTTAAATGATTTTGAATGTGAAAGAACAATGGAGGAATGGTCTTGAGTGAAACAACTAAAGATGTCATACTGTGTATTCCAACACGCACAAATGATTTCAAGAAATTTGGATGAGTAATAGTTCAAGTGCAAAGCGTCCACAAAGTATATTGAACAAAAGAGATAATAAAATGCAGTCACGGTAGTCAAGTGATCTATTTCAACACCGACGACCCCGAGGAGTAGACATGAAACTCCAATCAATTTCATGACGAAATTTATATTTAATATAGTATAAATACAAAACTTCCGTCGGGAAATGTAGGATGGGAAATATTTAGAATCCAACATTTTGTCTATCCAAACACGACTTGTTCCGAGCCAAATTGAAGAATTAAAAAAACTTTTTGTGTAGTCGTTCATTTTGTAAAAAATTATTTTGTTGAAAACAAAAAATATAGAGTAAAATTCAAGAAAACCGAACTTATTTTTATTCGGATGGAAGTACGTACGTTTGTCTATGCCAAGAATAGAGAACTGAAAGGAAAAATGATGGGAATGTGAGAACGTACATTGGGTCATTAACTATTTTTCACACTGGACTTGAACATCAGTGATTCAGGGGACGACGTTGTTTCCAATGGATTGCCGCTGTCAGATTCACCGCATAACCTCGTATCGTGGAACTCTTTAATTTACACTGACAAGGGATAGTCATGTGGTGTCTACCAGCACCAACAACCGACCCAAATTTTTCCTAATCCCCGGGCATGCCGTGACCATGAATCAATTGAATTTCGTCTGTTAAAATCGTAATTACGCCTCCCAGAGGTCACGAAAAGTCATTTTCCATGCCATCTAATGTATTGTGAGAAACAGCCACTACATCCGGGGAGGAAGACAAATCTATTTTCACATTACATTAGGTAGCATGGGAAATGACCTTTCCTGACCTCTGAGGGGCACAATTATGATTTCAACAGACGAAATT
>JAQGCB010000677.1:0-19450 GCA_034698835.1 Protaphorura tricampata
GTTGTATCTATTATTACTGACGAGTTCGTGAGAGTCCGAAACACGTTTGTAAAGACTGCATTACCAGTTATTTCCAGCTGCTTACTTACGACGTCTGAGCCTGAATTCCTTTCCAGCTGAGTGAGATTCGCATGATTTGGTATTTAGGATTAGTTTGTAAAATATCGTATGTTTTATTGAAATTAATTACAATTTCCACTTTCCTGCCGGAAATCTCATGAAACTATTGAAACTTAAAGAAGTTTACAAGACATGTAGATAGATGTAATGCTCAAAAGAATTGGCCAAAAATATTTGTACTGTTAGTAAGGTCTTTAAAAAAATACAAAATTATAATCAATCTGTAAAATCCTAGAAAAAAAATGTGTTTTTGCGAATATTTAACTTCTAACGAAGCCGAGGAGGGCGAGCCCAGAGAAGTGTCAAATGATAACAGGATTAGGTATATGTCAAAGGTCAAACTGTTAACACGATTAATGTGGTCATAATTACAAGTTTGATAACACAGCACGGCCTGACGCCCTGACCTTCTTGACCTCAAACAGTAATTTCTCTCAAAGGGCAGGGCATAGAGTTAAGAACATAGAATAGCCAATAACCAGTACAATTATTATTATTTTTGAGGAAGCGTCATTAATTTTGAACTTTTCCGCAGTGCGCCTGATTCGTGGTACATTTTCGGTCAGCGGTCGGTCGGTGAAGATAAAAAGAGAAAGAAGTTTGGCCGGGAGTTCTGTCTCTCTGTTTCTTCGGTGGAGTGTGGACAGTGTGGAGTGAGTGTGCGTGCATTATTTTGCATTTGTGTCTGGGTTAAAAAAAAAAGACCCCCCAAGAGTCAAACTCTGTTCCATTCTAGTGTACTATTTTGTACTAGGAATTCTAGAATTCTAGTGTACCTAGTCAAATTCTCCTCAACTCTTTCTTTCTTTTACGTCTGTGTCGTTCCACATTCAACACCTCCGCTCAAAAATCATTCAAAAAATCTTCTCTCTCACGTAAGTACCAAACCAATCTCATTTTATTTGTCTCAGCAGTTTTCATACAATTTATTAATTAGTGCTATGCATCAGGGTCATGGCTAGTGGTAATTAATTATGGTTAGTCGTACTCGTACTCCCGAAATCAAATTCTTATTAGGAAAATTAGGATTTACAGGTGCAGTGCATGGCCCAGTCCAGTATACGTTTCGTATTTGTCTAACCGGTTAATAATACGTGGTACACAACACAGGACACGACGACGCGACGGCACGCGCTTTTAATATATTTGTACTCCAATTATTCAGTATTTAGTCAGCAAGTTGAAATAAAAATTAAATAAGAAAGAACGAGTTGCAATTTTAAATCTTAAACCTGGAAAGATAGATAGATGAGATACAACTATGATTAGTTTTTTTTTCTTCCAATCTTTAATGTGTAACTTCAGAAGTTTGGTTCGAAAATTATCAGGACTATTATGCTATACTGAGTCTCCACGCATTTAACTTTAGTTACGTTGGTTGAAATGCTGAATTTGGAATTTGTATATTGAATTTAATGCAATGTAAACATTCTCTGTGAATGAAATAAGTTAATGTAATCTTCTGAGTACAGACACAGGACAGAGATTCGGGTCTCGTTGTCGTCGGACTTTTTTTTAATTTGTATGTTTCGTGATGTGTCATGTAGTGTGTAGTCATGTTTCTTATTCTAAAGTCATTTCCTGCGGACTGGACTCTTTGTATTTGTCCCACGAGATGAATTTGATGAATTAGATGTTGCATAAAATATTTAACACTTAATTTTTTTACGACACTGCGTAACATTGGACGAAGCAGAAAATAGTTATAGTTTCTTTGCTAAAGCGAGATTGCAACGACAATGGTTTATGGTTGTGTCGGTGTTATTCTCTTTCTTCCACGTTAATCAAAATTTTCCATCGATCATCAACCGTGACGTTTTCATCTCAAAATATTTCAATTTAACATTCACGACGTGCAAATTGCTGATCTTTCAGAATAACATCATGTGTAAAAAGTAAAATCTGTGTCCACTCCCACTCCGTCTCCTTTGTAAAGTAAACATTCAGATTGTCTCCGTTCTGTCGTGTCGAATACATTCTCAATACATATAACTAACAATAATATCCATTATCTTGCCGTCTGCGATTTCTAAACAAGAGTAAAAGAATTTAGTTCAGATTGTTTTTGTTATTGAACTTGACTAGGGTTGACAAATTCGTTCCTACGCTGCACTGCAGACAAAACCAATTACGATATCACACGCAATGGTGACATTTACATTGTTTTGTCTGTCCAGTAAATTCCTAGGTATTTCTAGTTCAGCTGGTATATTCCATGTTTGCATGTCCATAAATTGAAGTCTGTATTCTTTTTTTGCTGTGCGCTATTGCTTGATATACGTCACCCCATGTATGATATCAACGGATTTGCAAACTTGTTTGTAGTTTGTCGATCTTTATACGCTCAAATAGTAGATAATATGAGGATTAAGGATATGGGATCGGGAATTGTTTGTTTTCAATGTGTTTTAGCAGGGGTTGTAGTGTACGTTAACAACTGATTACTTCTCTAAATAAAATTCGAAGTAATGAAAGTTTCCATTCGTTTTCCAGAGGTTAAGCCAACAAGCACGTATGCAAAATACGAAATTGGAATACTTATTCTAGTCATGCCAAAAGCAAAACTAAAATTATAGCTTGACTCATAAGAATGATACTGCGATTTGCGATAAAAAAAATTGTATAAAATACAAATTGTATTTATATGAGGATACATTCACAACCTCAGACGAATTAATGTTGTCGAAATAAAATAAACTGTTATAACCATAACACACCGACACGTAATTTAATTTGCCAGAACTTTTTTCGAAGTTGCTTATAGTCTACTTTTTTAATTTTCCAGTGAGAAATGGGAAGTCTTATCCTTGAAGGTCAACATCCAAAACCGGGACTTGTTAAATTGATGAACGGAAGTGTAGAGACAACAGGCTTGGCGCCTGGAATACCGCAAATTGGTGGGAAAGCCACTGTTGTGCTTGGTGCACAATGGGGAGATGAAGGAAAGGGAAAATTGTCCGACATATTGGCCATTGAATCTGAAATTGTTTGTCGGTGTCAAGTATGTCAAGTCTTACAGTGCTTAGAATATCTTTAGAATCATAGACGTTTTTTATGTACAAATATCAATCATTACTTTATCTTAACAATTCCTTTCCAGGGTGGTAACAATGCTGGGCACACAGTAGTTGTGGGGAAAACTGAATATGATTTCCATCTTCTTCCATCTGGTATCATTCACGAAACATGCTCGTCAGTGATAGGTAAGAATCCTTCCATTTTTACAGGTAGAAAGAAACGTTGAATGAAATGAGTTAAATGTTCTGCAAGATGGATTGGTGTGCATCGTTGGTTTTAGATTTCTCTTTTATCGATACCTGTTTTCTATTCTTATCACCATTATTTTCATTTTGGCAATTACTTTTGTAGTCTGATTTGTCATATTGATTGATCCTAGCCCGCGTCATGTCATTACATTACTCGATAGGGTTACAATGAACAACATTCACACGCAGTATTAGTATCAGTCATCAGTATAAGCTGGACCTTGATGTGCATTCCCGTACAGGTCACCGAATAATTCTTCTTATTTGAAATATGATTCTATCGCGTGTAATGAGTAGCAATTTAGAAGACTGTCCGTCATGCCATTATTGACGAGTGCATCAAAATAATTATTGGGAAACCTTTTCTGCCGACGTCCGCACGATTGCAGCAAAGAAATGATAAATGTCTGTTGAGCTCAGTTTTTTTATTGTCTAGACTTTCTTGAGGGATTTTATGCTAACAAGAGTTCTAAGAACACAGTCATCAACCGGATAATCATAAACGTGAATATTACACAGCTAGTTTATTTCTTTGTACTATATTTTGAGCTAATTTTTTAACATCACGTGTGGGATTATTGAAGGAATGGAATATTCGAATTTGAGTAGGATTGAACTGAAAACCAGCTGTTTTGTTTGTATTTGAAAGCTGTTTCACGGCTCCGTCATAAATAATATGTAAGAATATGTAATGTATGAATATATGTTGTATGACCAGAACCAGACCGAGACCACCGCAGCTATTATGACCTTCTGTTGAACAAAGACCAGGCCAGAATTTCGGCTAATTTATCTGCACGATTATTTGATCAATTTGAACCATTCATCAAGCGGTTCAAATTTCACATTACATATTCAAGCAATGCTATCAATGTATGCAATATAAATAAGTCTGGGTAATTGTTTTCTTTTATGAGTTACGAGGAAACATATTTCAATTGTTTAGTGCATGTGCTTTGCAAATATTCAAGGGTTGTTACTGTGCTCTATACATAATGTATTCAATTTCGTAATTGTAATATTCTGCTCACATATTTTCGACCGACAGAACCTGTTGAGAAATTATAACTCGTCCAGGACTTCCACATCATTAGTATTTTGTATTTGGAAATATTTTGGGTCTTGGGTGGTATTTCATAGTTTCATGAGAACGAGAATAACGATGAAATCAGAATTGGGAGGAATGATATTATGCCGTTGAAGGTTACGTTGATAGAAAATGTCGAAAACAATGAAAATATGAAATTATAATTCACAAAAACTGACACGTAATTTTTGAGTTCTCTTAATGAATGGGTCCAACTTGTTACTTGTCCAACATCAGCTGGTTTTTAAGCACATGAGCTCAGGTCAGGTCATTAACGGGTTCAATTAATTCCACGTCATTGAGCATTGAGCCCGTAAGCTTTCAGCCAAGGTTTTGTTTTTCCTTGACTTTGTTCATCAAACCTTTCCTAACTCTGTGCCAAAAAGTTGAGCTGATGGTGAGAGGAAAACTTGGCAGGTGTCCGACCGCGTGACAATCGAATGAGAAAGGTTACTGCAAAATATGTGCACAATGTGTAGATGCTAGCTCATAAGTTTGGAAAGGGTAGTAAACTTTGTATCGCAAGTGATTGTTTGATATTCCAAGTAATGATTTAGAAATGGGATAAATTGTAATCTAGTCCAGATATTTTGTAGACACCGTTTAGCTCAGAAAGTTATTTTCATGTTGACACGACCGTGTTAATCGTTTGCTCGAAGATGCATTATTAGCATTATTCATGTCGTACTTAAAATGTCCATAAATAAATGACTCGTTAATGCTGACTTGAGGTTAGTTCCAGTCGAGCTAACTAAGGCATGTATGGAATGGAATTTTTTTTAGTTTTAACACTTTGGCAAAAGCAACTACATCTTATTGTTAGCTATAATAATATGTATGAAGCAATACAAATGCAAGTACAATTCACCACACTACAGTAGTTCACCACACGGAGAATGTACCATCCGCCACCATAGCGTTGCTGCAAAAACTGCCTTTATCCAACTAAAAATTGTATTTTTGCAATTTGCATATAGTTTCACCCCTTCACTCAAAAACACTAAATGTTCCTTGACCATTGATTCAATAAATTGTTCTAAAACTCATTCGAAGAACCAAATCGGTTGTTTTGAATTTCAGGCGATCCGCCATGTAGTTTGAGTTTTACTTTGTATGGGATTATCGTCTAATTGATTGATTTTTGAATTTTATTCTAGGAAATGGAGTTGTAATTCATCTACCAGGACTTTTCGAAGAGATCAAGAAAAATGAAGCCAAAGGACTTGTGAATTGGGAGTCTCGGTTGATTATATCAGACCGTGCTCACCTCGTCTTTGACTTTCATCAGGTAATCATTTGCTATATTTAACAAGCAACCAGTCGCCCTCAATGCTTAATATTTATTCGTTTTTCTTAATTCTAGAGTGTGGATGGCCTCCAAGAAGCTGAGAAAGGAAAAAATTCTTTAGGAACCACAAAGAAAGGAATCGGTCCAACTTACTCCTCAAAGGCCAGTCGAAATGGAATTCGGATAGCGGATTTATTGGGAGACTTCTCTCTTTTTGAAGAAAAGTAAGTCCATTTGACAATCACTGAAATGTGTGGTTTCAAATTTCTTTGCTTATTTCTTGGCTTTTGTGCTAATCGAATTTTGTTTCCACTACATTCAGATTTAGAACACTGGTGGCAGCGTACAAACGAATGTTTCCAGACTTGACTGTGGACATTGACGCTGAGCTTAAGGAGTACCGAGTCTATGCTGACAAGGTGTCCAGGAGTTTACTATTTTGGCCATTGATATTTGGCTTAGTTATTGGTGCGACGTTGTATGAAATAGTGAAATGTTTAATTTGTTTGTGATTCCAGGTAAGACCCCTTGTCAAAGACACAGTTTATTTTGTGAACGCTGCTTTGAAGAGTAATAAGAAAGTTCTTGTTGAAGGAGCAAATGCTGCCATGCTCGACATAGATTTCGGTCCGTGGAGAAAATTGATATTTGTTAACATTTTTTGGATGCCTTTTCTGATTGATAATTATGAATTACGTTTTTTTTTAAATATCATTTTAGGAACCTACCCGTATGTAACATCGTCAAATTGCAGCATTGGTGGGGTCTGCACTGGTCTTGGACTCGCTCCAGCTAGAATTGGAGATGTTTACGGAGTTGTCAAAGCCTACACGACTCGAGTTGGTGACGGTCCATTCCCCACAGAGTTGAAAGACGTAAGTTTATTAGAGCACTGTATGGATTACCACTAATTACTAATTATGGTATGCTTAAATATTGACTTATTGTTTTGTCTGACCTTTAGAGTATCGGGGAGTTTTTGCAGACCAAAGGTCGGGAAATTGGAGTCACCACAAAAAGGAAACGAAGATGTGGTTGGCTTGATCTGGCAGTTTTGAAATACACAGCGTGGGTCAATGGTTACGTTGCGTAAGAAAGAAAGAATTAATTGTATAGCATAAGTCCCACCCAGTCCATTCAGATTATCGTAATCTCGGTAATCTGGAATTCAATTTTTTCCCTATAATAGGTGTGTCAATTTTTAAAGAGATAAAATTATTTCTTTGAAATTGTAGGATCGCTTTAACCAAATTGGATATCCTGGATGAGCTTGAGGAGATCAAAATCTGCATTGGTTATAAACTGAATGGTGAGAGGATTGACCGATATCCAGCCTCCGAGGCAGAGCTCAGACTAGTCGAGGTACACATTTCATTGATTTCATCATAAAAGTTTTACATTATTACCTAATCTTTTTTATCATGTATTCAGGTTGAATACATCACTGTTCCTGGATGGAAAACCAGTATTGAAAGCATCAGGAAGTTTGAGGACTTGCCCATCCAAGCCCAAGATTACATCAGAACGATAGAGAGATACCTGGAAGTTCCAGTAAAATGGATTGGAGTTGGTCAAGCTCGAGATGCCATGATTAAAGTATTTTAATTCTAACTTTCTTGTTTTCTTCATTTTTGAGAACAAATCACTGGGACGTCGACGTCGTAGGATCCTGATTTCTGAGTTTGGCAAGTGTCAACGTCTATCATTTCTGAATGTATGGTGTCTGCTTTGCTCCTGTCCTATCAATTTTCTTGGTCTTGAGTTCAATGTCAGATCTTCTAAGGTAACTAACGAATCTCGTATCATTTCTCCAGTGTTGTAGTAGGTGTAATAATTTTTCCCGAGGTTAAGATTGACCTTAGCTACTTCTATTCATTATTCGTGGTTCCTACTTCCTACAAGTATTAAAGTTTAAAATAGTTGTAAAAAGTTGTTAAATCCTTCCTGACTGATGGCAAAATAAAGTCCAAAATGTCAGTGATGTTGAATCGTTGAATGGTTAAAGATGTCTAGAAAATATGTAGAATTCTACCAACTGTTTAGTTTTATGAAGTAAAATATTTTCCCTCACGTCGATCCTACTGTGTGTTCATCAAACGAATCTAACAAAATATCAAATTTTTATTTTATTTGAATTTGTCTTTGTCTCCCTTTGAAAATGATCCATAACTTTGACCTTCTGTCATGTGTAAATACGTACTTAATTGTGATAAATTCTGTCCAGGTGATAATTGAATAAATTTTATTGAATTCCTTGAGAATAAGTTACACATGTATACGGATATGAATGAGCGACAAACGATACCTCGTAAAGACCATTGTCGAGGTAAAGAGAGTCACACGGAAGTCAACGTTATAAGAGCGCAGCGCTGTGGTCCGCTTGATCACCATAATGTAGAAAACTCATTTTTATTCATTTCTCTCGTGTTAGAACAAAAATCGGTCACAACATTGTATCACTAATTATTGTGTACTTGTCTGGTGCTGATTAGTTACGACTATCGATTATTTCTTTCATTCGGTCAGCCTCAGCTAATAAAATTCTTTTGAGGTCTGACAATAGACTCAAGGGTTGAATCTTAGATCCTGATGGTTTGATAGATTTCTTTGAAGCAATTGGAGTTGGACCTAAAATAAGTACATACAGTGTGAACGGTACTTCGATCATTTACAATCGTAATTAAGGTATAATTGTTCTTGTGTCTAAATATCCTTGCTAAAATGTCATTACCTTTCTGTGAGGTTAACTTCCGCCTCAACGGAACTGGTGGTACGATTTTCTTCTGTAACGGTAGTGTATCTTGTTCTTGTGATTCCTGGGTTTCCAACTTAGCCATTTGAGAAATAGAGCCACCAAAACCATTTACAGGCTGTTCTTTCGGAGAAGTAGACTTTACTGGTTCGTCCCGGTCGACCGATTTTGCCGGTTTTAAATCCGAACCTGTACCAAAGGAATTTGTTAGGGGATTTTTGGGCTGATTTTGTACATATACCATAAGGTATTACGGTACTATATGTGAAACATTTTCCAGTAGTTATACTGAGGCATATTATTATTGAAATAATTCAACTAACTCTGCTATAAATCAGAAATGATCATCGAATAACCTTCGGGCTTACCAGTTTCGGATAATCGGCTCTGTGAGCGTCGCTTTTCACGCATTCGCTCACGCTCTTCCTCTGCAATCTTTTTTGATTCCGCGTTCTTCTTGAAGATAAGTTCTTGTCGCTGCTTAAACTCTTCCTCCTGAAAAGTACGGAAAATGAAGCATTTAAATTCTCCTGATTATAGATACCTTGTATCAAAATCCAAAATGCCCGTGCGGATTCCTTAGTTAGATTTAGTACCTTCTTTTTCTGACGACGCTGTTCTTCTTCGTACTCTAATTTCATTTTCAATTTATCTTCCTCGATTCTTCGTTGCAACCTTTCTTCTTCATCCTTTTCTGTCTTCTTTTTTTCATCCTCAATACGTTTCCGCTCATTCATTTGGATCTCGAGTTGTGTCTTGTATTCTTTCTTCAGGAGGGTTTCATCCGGACGCATATCCGCTGTCTGTTATTGTCAGTTAATATGAGGCTATTATCTTACTAATTAAGCTAACCCATTCTTTCACAATCAATTTAGTATGGAATCAAACTGTAGTACCTGTGAAACGTGTGATTTTAGTAAAGTCTTCATTGGGTCTCTACTATTGTTTTGTAAATTATGACTCTGGTGTTCTGGTTGGAAACTCTGATTGTATTGCTGCTCAGATTGACCTTGTGGTGGAGATGGTCCTCCGTACTGAAAATTAGTATTCGAGACGCATCTTTCCGAACGCTGCTGCTGCGGTGTATTTTGTGGCGGTAGACTCTGCGATGGAGAACAATATTGTTGAACCGTTGAATTTGGGCTTAGAGACATCATGGGGGGTCGAAATTGTACAGAATTATTCGAATCTCGCATAGCAGACAGGTTAAAAGATGAATTACTTTGGGATGCAGACACGAGCTGTGCCTGTCTTTGTAAATAAGACTCCTCATTTTGTTTTTGTAAATTAGCAATTTCTTGTTGTTGTTGCAAATATGCTATTTCTTGTTGCTGAAAGTAAATCATTTCTCTCTGAGAAATATTTGGCGAGACTTGTGAATTAATCACTTCGTCCTGGTATTGTTGTCCTGAAAATCGGTGTTCGGAATTTCCGTTCATTTCGTCATGTCGACTATAATTCGGCTGTTGCTGTTGTGGTGGTTGACCTTCATACGGCCGAGAATCTTGTTTTGGTTTGTCCAACGGAAACCATTCTGGCAGATAACCAGTGTTAACGTCATTATCAGGGTTCACCAAATTTGAACCTCGTTGTCCTCCATCTCCACTGGGACCCATTGCGTTTGCGGGCTTAGAATGAACTGTTTATGTTAAAAAAATTAGTGGGAAACTAATAGATATCCGTTGCAGTTAGACCAGTAAATCTCCATAAACAAATGAATCGTACGTACATTTATTATTATTTGTTCCGCTCTCTTGTTTCCGAATGTTATCCCTTTGTTGGATTTGTCGGTCCAATTCCTCTTTGTAAACATTTTGAGCTATAACTCTTGTTAATTTATTCTCACGTTCTTTGTTTTCAATCTTGGCTAGAGATTTGTCCAAATATCCAGAATTTTGTGAGTCCGAGTTCAAGCGTCCTGGACTTGAACAATGCCTCGGGTTTAGAGTAGGTACTACTTCCCGTAAGATACTCCTCAATTTTAGACTGGGCCTCGTCGGCATTGATTCACTAATTAGCAAATATGCAAATTTTAAGATGATTTTCCTGAATAGGCAGGCTAAATAGTTTTGAACCATCCAGACCTATCCCTGTCTACTTACGTGCTCCGTTTAAAACCAGGTAAAATAGAAATTTCTTCATTTCTTGAAAAACTGTTGGCCAAATGATTTTTCATTCTCTCACGCCCAGACCCAACTGCCTTTCGATTTTGAAATTCCTGTGCATTAACATTTCTCTGTCTGTATTGATCATAATTCGCTTCCATCTCTCCGCCATTATTCTTTGGAGCACTTCGGCGATTGGAAAACTCAGGATCAAAAGAATTCGAATTCATGTCTCCAGCGTATTTTGACTGGTGATCGTAATTACTATTCTGTTTAGTGTCATTCCTTGGATAATCCATTGAATATAGAAAGCAAACACAAATCGGATCAGTATGCAGTAGTTAAACACTTTTGCCTTTTGGACTTTACAAAATTGTCTCTTTCTACTTTCTGTGCGATTTTTGGTTCATATATGTTCCACCAGCCAAAGACAAACATACTGGACGAATGGTATGACCAAGGAGCGTATATGGCTGTTTTGTGTGTGTTTTGTGTTTTGTGTGTTTTGTGGTAGTCAATTCTCCTTGGGTATGACCTCGTTGTCGTTCCCATGGCGTATTTTGGTACATGAGCGCAGTAAAGTGCCACACACATTGAATGCTGTTATCTATAGTTTTAGGGGAGGCTGAAGGCAGTGGTGGAAAACAGGATCACCACCCCGGCGGTTATTATAGCGGATTGAGTGGCATTGACTGCAATAACGAATTGGTCTACTGTCATTATAACTCACGCAGTCCGTAGAGAAGCAAATTATGACAGCCACTTTATTTTCAGCTCTACGATTCTTGAGAACCGAAAATACTATTTTATTGTTAGGTTAGTACCTGTACATAGGCAAAGCAATGACTGAGTCTATCATGAAGCACTTCGCTGCGACAACTAACGCATTTCCAAAAGAAATTGACTGTGAAGCAATTATTGCAGAATATGACTTGATGTTTAGTAAATTAATTCCTGAGCCTGAGTCCATGACTGTCAAGAAGATAAAGGCGATTCTTGTAGTACAACATCGATTCAAGAGAAATTGTAAAAACCTTTACCCGATCAAAAGCTATGCGACCGACTAAGCATCTAATTAGCCTAAATATTGCAAAATTCTAATTTACCATTCACTTAAATGTCCAATTAAAAAGTTCACCACACCATATTTGTCAAAATTTCAAGTGTTTATTGTGATACTTAATTGTGAAGATTCGTGACTCTCCTGACAGTCCTTTTTCACAATTTCTTTGAATTATAAGGGTATCATTCCAATATTCATATTCATTGAAGTAATCCAATCCGTACCCTGTCCATAAATATCCATGCTTAAATGGATGTTTCCAATTAACGGGCGTAATTCCTATTAAATGTGTACAAAACCACCGCCAAGATAAGTGCTAGGAATGATGACACGGAAACTAAATTAGATTTGTTCAGCTCGTCCGCCGCTGCACTCTCAGCCAATATTTCTGCCAACTGGAAAAACAGACATAATATTTCATTAATAAACACACAGGGTGGGGAATAAGAAAAAAAGGTCAAATTGACAAGACTCCCAAAAAATACTGCAACATGTATTCCTCTATTTTTCAAGAAGCTTCTTCCTCTGTACGACAAAACTCTATATGATTCACACTGTACATTAAAAATTACCTCTTCCGCTTGTTTATGACCAACTAGGGCCTCTTGACGAGCTGCTCCAATTTCTTGCTCTACTTTATTCACCATATCTGCAACCTCGTGAACTTCTTTTTCCATTTCCATGACCTCATTTCGGACAGCATTCATCTCTGCCTCTACATTTTCCTAAAACACCAAATGAGTGGTTAATTACCGCGAATCAGTGACCCAAGGGTCAGGGTGCAGAGTGTGGGCGTAAAAATACCGATGACCTTACCGGTGGCAATTGGGCCTGATTTCCCCATGGAGGTGGTGGAGCTTGCGGAGGTCCACCCTGACGGTATTGGTTTTGAGCTTGGCCATATTGAGGGGGTTGACCGGGTGCTCCGGAAGGTTGACCATATCGTGATTGGCCATTTGGTGAAGATGATGGTTGACCGTAGCGACTTTGACCTGGTGGTGAGGCCGGTTGACCATTTTGTGATTGACCTGGTGGGGAAGGTTGACCATAAGGGCTCCGACTTGGAGGTTGACCCGCACTTTGGCCATATGGACTCTGACCTGATGGAGGTTGACCCGGCGGGGAAGGTGCGCCATAGGGACTCCGACCAGGTGATGGCGGCTGACCGGGACTCTGGCCGTAAGGACTTCGACCTTGTGATGGAGGCTGACCGGGCTGACCTGGACTCTGGCCGTACTGACTTCTGCCTTGAGATGATTGTGAACCGGATTGGGCTGGAGCTAAACGATATTGTGCTCGAGCACTGACGCAAACAGCTAAAAGTAATACAAGAATTCTGACCTTCATATTTACCTTCAGCAATGAAAATTGTTTGGTCTTTTTTTATTCAAATAAACTCTGAATGAATATTATACGAAAAACTAGTTTTGGATTTTACGAGAACTCTTGAAATTTGCAAGGTTTCATCAAAATCCAAGGCTACTGGATTTTGTTTCATTGTAGTTTTGTACACATTATGCCATAAGGTTGACCTGGAAACATGAGATTTTAATTTTCTTAAATAATTTCAAGAAACTCTGTAAAACAACGAAGAAATTGAGTAAGAGTTTTTCACACAGAGCTTGTAGAAGTCGTTCAAATACATGCTCGCTTCGCATGTACTTTACTTTTTTGCCTTTCGTATTTTTAAATTGAGTCTGCAGAAGTTTGTCCAAATTCAAATTATATGTTCCAAAACAGAAAACTAAGAAAAATGAACGTGTAATTGTGGAAAACACTGGGTATCGTCGTAAAATCTGATCTGATCTGATGTTAACATGCAATTTACATTATCACATCCGAAATTCAATCCTCAAGACTTACTCATCCCCACAACAGTACCTGTACAGAATTAAACTATAAATGTGTGCTAAGTTAATTATGCCATTGGACTTCATATATTTTATAAGCTCATTTTTCTTGCTCTTGTATCGAAAACGTACGCTAAATCAGGAAAGCTTACAATTCTTGCTGAATAAAATGATACACTCGGTACTTGACTTTTGGGCTTCTATATGGTTTTCTATTTAATTTCTCCTATATGTAAAAAAAAACGAAACCCTGACAAATTAGTAAAGTATGATAGAGCTCTACAACCGGTTTTCATAATGGTGATGCAGTATGGCAGTACTAAAAGTACAAGTCGAGTTCATTTGTATGTTGCTATTCGCCAGCCTGTGAAGAAATTAAAATAAGAAACCGAATATAGGTTCTTAAAACCCCGAAGTAGAATTCTCTTGTGGCCAAGAAAGAGCTACAACTGAATTGAAAGCCAAAAACTTGAGTTTTATCCGTGTATTCATTTAAAGGGTAATAATAGGATTAAAACTACTCTGGGCATGGCTTGTCGCACATGCACAGCCTCACATAAATAAAACAACATCGACTAGATTCACAGTTCACAGTTTCATTTCATCACAAGGTAAGGATTTGAGGTGTTCGTCTGTTGTACAACAAATATTAATGGACTAACTATCATTGAAATAAAATCGTGTCTCTCCAAATTGCAGTTGTAAAAGTTTCCTTGTTGTACATTTAGTTTGCGATTTCAGCTTTTATTAGCTTTTATATAAATTATTTGTACATGTAATTTTTCAGACGTTAGTAAAAGTTTGGGAATTTGGGAAAAAATTAGAAATGTTTTTTTTTGCGTTGATTTTTAAGGGCCTATTTTGATTTGGTTAATCTGATGCTTTAGTAAGGAACCTGTGCACTGGCTCCGTAACAGAAACTTGTAGTGTCACAAAATTGACCCTAAAAATAGCTCAAACCGTTCCCTTGTTAATTCTCTATCTGAAAGGAAGAGAACTCTTTTTATAATCTATTTAATTTGGAGGAATCTGAAAGCTCAATCTCTTGTTCAAGGAGACGTAGCTTTTCTTGGCTTCCCTTTCGTTGTTCTTATACAAGTTTGTTTCAAATAATTGAATATACAAAGCCGACTCTCCATAGTAAAGTAAAGTTCACTCCTTAGGAACGTGTTGCTTTGCTACTACTATTATTCTAAAGAACTCTCTCTCTCTGTCTCTGTTTGTTCAGAAACTGTTTGAACTTACTTATAAAGTGCATGCATGTAACAACGAAACGAACGACTTCACAGATTAAACTGGCTGGAGAGATAAAGTTCTAGTGCATGAGATGAATTTCTTCCTGGGCAATGAATGTTTTGAATTCTCTCCATAGACAACATACCTTCCTTGTAATTTCCTTTATCTCTTTTATTTTTGGCAAGAAATGTAAAATCCGGATTCTATTCTTTCAACCTCACAATGCTACTTGTCACGAATTATGTAGATCTTCCTTTTAAAAACACCCCGCAGTTGATTCAGAGTGAAGGAGTCAGATACATAGAACTGGAATTGTGTCTAACCGTCTGACACAATATTTGTAGAGCGAAAATTTTATAAGGGACAATATTCGGCAGTCTCTTCAACATTTCACACATAATTTCAAAACACCTGGTAGCAAATAAGTGGATTTGATCGTTAGATAAAATTTCATCATCTTGCCAATAATTCTGAGTCTATTTTTTTGAATCAAAGCAGTGGATAGAAAACTGTTCACTGTTAACAAAAATAGCATGTGAATTAATAATTTTAAATGCCAACAAAGTCTTAATACTCGTTCTCATTGGCAAACATTATATTTTGTGAAGTACGGGAGGATGGGTCGAAAAAGACGAACAAAGAAGGTACAGATTATTACTCAATATTTACATACGTACGCGTGCCAGTACTACCCAGTTTCCCGGGCTCAAAACCTAATCTGAGCTGTCTAAAGTGTAAACTTCCTGTACTCTTTCATTCGAGTCCTAGTCCTGTTCCGATTTATAAAAGAACTTACCTTTCCTACATTTGAATAAGTGGGATCTAAAATTTAGCTATTTTTATCCGTGTTCTATCGTACTGCTCGGCACAACATGCCTACTGGCATTGCAATTGTAGTAAAAACTTCATACTAACGTAAGTATGAATATAAATGTAAGGTACAATTCGAAACATGGATTTTTAATTGTTGTTTTTTTTCAACAATTGGTCTGACGATTAAAATCAAATATTAATTTTTAAACAGAAGGAGTGTGATCCAGATCCAATTACTGCTCCAGGGATTGAGTCGGAATTCCTCATTTTCAAAACTTCAGATGTGTTCGGCAGGTAAGCCAAAAAAAACACGCACACGAGGTATTAAAAAAAATTGTACAATTGCATAATGTTCTGAAATTAATTTTACGCAGATACTTGGAAGCAAGGAAAGACATACCGAAAGGAACATTAGTTCTAACAGAGCAATATTTGATCGCTGGACCATTACACTCCTCAGACCCGGTCTGCTTGGGCTGTCATGCGGAAATTGACATTAAGAATCCAAAGACTCCTAGGTTTTACTCAATATTTTAAAATTGTGAGTAGTTAGACCAGATAGACTAGACCGACCGAATATTTAATGGGGCGGTTTCCGTTTCTCAGATGTCCACGATGTCTTTGGCCAATTTGCTCTGATGCATGTGCTGACAAGGAATTCCACAAGGCTGAGTGCAAGTTCTTTGTCGACAAAAATATACAGGTAATTGATTTAGAATTTCTTGAATTCAATTTTTATTAGAATCGAGTACATTTTCTGGCCCTAAACTTTCAAAAAATAATCCAAAGTTTCGCAATAGTAACTTTCGGAACTCGTCCTTGTACGATTCAAACTTTTTGTTTGCTAGTCAAAGCGGAGAATAATAAAAAAATCCGGGCGATTTTGCATTTCAGGTCCCAAAGGTGAAGAGATTGGACTATGGTTTAATAGGAGTTTTACGAGGACTCTTACTAAAAATAAACGATCCACCCAGTTGGGAAAAACTCATTCTACTTCAGAATCATAATGAAGAACGGATGGTTCTTCCTCTTTGGAAAGAAAATGAGGAAAATGTCGTAAACGTGATTTGTGATGACTGGAAACTCAGGACATTATTCTCACCGGCGGAAGTGCATAATGTCAGTTCACTTTGGTTTATTTCTATATGTAAATTCTAACCCTGTGATAAAAATTACGTGGTGGAACAAAATAATTTAACATCTCCCACCAGATTGGCTGAAGAATTGACGAATTTTTTACGGGACTCAATATGAACCTCTTAATTGTACATCTCATGAACCACCCTGTGAACTCTTATACTAAAATGTATGTACGTATAATAGGTTTGTGGAATTTTGGAAGTGAATGCTCTGGAGATGGGTGAAACGTTTTCTTACTTAGGAATATTTCCAAATATAGCCATGTGTGCTCACGACTGTACACCAAATGCTAGTCAATTTGAAAATTCAGTCGATGGGATCCTTCAGATTAGAGCCACTGTTGATATTCCTACCGGTTCGCCGATTTTTCTCTCCTACGCTTATTCCTTACAGGTGTGTCGTGTGTGCTTTTGACATGAAATGTCGATTTCTCTCTTCTGAATGTACGAATAGAATATTTTTATTTAACTTGCTAATGTATTTTAAGCCAACACCACAGAGAAGGAAAATGTTATTGGACACCAAGTTTTTCCATTGCACATGTCACAGATGCACTGATCCGACGGAAAATGGGACTCATTTGAATACACTCATTTGTCAGAAGTGTAAATCCGGGTTTATCCTGAATGAAGGGAATGAAGGATTTTTAGCTTGCAACAAATGTCACAACAAGTAAGGTGTCTTATGGTGCGCAATTATTGAGTGAATGTAATGTAATTTTGGTGATTTTAGGGTCAATTCTGAGGATGCAGAGAAATTAACATCCAAATTTGAAATGATGTCACAGAGGATTCATGATATTGAATCAAGCGAAGAATTTCTTAGAATTTGTCTTCCGTTTTTCCATCCTAGTCATTTCATTCCTTTTGGGGTCAAATTCAATTTGTGCCAGGTAATTGAAAGTACTTGACCAACGAAGCGTCTGTACGGTTCAATTGCGTGCGTTCCATTGTTAACTGGATTTATGTGTGTATTTTTAAGGCCTACGGTCGACGAACAGTTGGACTCCTAGACTTGTCAGAAAAAGAGCTTGAAAGAAAATCTGGACTTTGTTCTGAAGTTCTAAACGTACTTAATTCAATCTATCCTGGCTACAATATTACACGAGGTTGGTAATAATTTTAATTGCAATTATCAATTAAATCCAGGAATTATTAAGTGGCCTTTGTAGAACCTTGAATTTCCTTCTTGTTTCAGGTTTAGTTTTATACGAGTACCAAGCTGCAGAATTGATGCTGGCAAGAAAAGTATTTGAAACAAGAAAATGCAACAAAGATCTACTTAGGAGAAAATTGCAAAATATTTTGGCAATTTTACTCGAGTCTATCACAATATTTCAGTTCTCACATCCCGGCAGCGATGAGTACAAAATGGGCCAAGCTGCACAGGAAGACACTGTCGTCTGCTTACGTCGTTGGATTGTATCGTTAAAATAAATATGCTCTTAATTGCTCAAGAATTTTGTAATGTTTAAACTTCTGTATAAATGTAGAACTGGAAAATAAAAACAGGACAGAATACGTATTTATTGTGAATGGTGACACTAAATCAATACCAAAAAATTTGAGGTCACGTCATAGAATAAAGGCAAAGAGAAGTGTCAAAACATCCCAGGTTTTCCGACCTGTGTTTCTGAAAGGCTGTGTTTGACGTAGCGGCCTGAAAAAGTTGGACTCGGTTTTGGCCCTAAGGAGTTCCTCACAAATAGGGCATTTGGTGCGGTGAATTTTTCAATTTTTGAAGGAATAATGAATGAATCAACAACCTGTAGTGCAAAATAATTAGTGTGGAATAAAATAAGCCATTGGTTTTGCTTACTTTTGAACTTGATACTTGTTCCGGAGTTAGACACGGAAAATCGAGGATTGATGGGGTAGGAACTTCAACAGAGCTCACACTTTCCATATTATCCTCACGTTGTGACCCAAAAATACGGTCACTGCTCTCCGCATCCATCGTGTCACTTTGACCACTGTCCGATATACGGTCACGATCCCTTGGGGATGACGGTGTAACGTCAGGAATAAGTTTTCTTGGAAGATAATCTGCATATGTTTTGTACAGAGGTCCACCCAATGTGTGATTGCTGTCTTCTACTACATGAACCTCAGGATTATTCGTAGAATCCGTTAAAGATCGCCTTCTGTGGAACTTTGCCTTCATAGAATAAGAATTTATGATAATAAAGCAAATCATGCCAATATTCTGACAATAATTCTTACCTTAAGGGAATTCCAAGCCTTCTTCATTCTAATTTTGAAGTCTCACCCTCACATTTTGTCAAGATATAAAAAAAATGTGAGATTGAAACCCTCGTTAAAAAAATTCTGAGATTTCCTGAAATTACTCCTGGAATTTATTTCGAAAAAAAGTGTACAATTTCATACAAATAATTAAAAGTTGTCATGGTTAGAATCCAATTTGGTGTCAAATTATTCGAGAATTGGCCGATTAACCGAATTCAACAAGAGCATATGCATATTTTGAAACCTTTTATTTTGAATCTCTCCAGAAGAAACCTTCAATTTATACTTACCAACTTTGTATTTACACATGAAATCTTAAAAGTCAAAGTTCCGGGACAACCATTATGTGTACTGAGAATTTATGCTTTATGAACTTTGTCAAATATTACCAATGAACTCACATTGAATGGGAGAATCGTTTGATGTGACATGTAAAAAGTAAATGCCTCAACAAGTGAATGATGTGGTCATTAAACCCTTCCTG
>JAQGCB010000678.1:0-19446 GCA_034698835.1 Protaphorura tricampata
AAAATTATGAAAATCCAGTTACAAAGCCGACTCGGTGGGAACCATTCAGATCATTTCACCATATGTCCTCCATTTTCGATTACATCTCATGAATATTTGTTAGTCGTTATATTTTCCTCCCATCCGATTGGATATCCTTTCCTTTCCTTATCCTTACCCCTTTCATGTATTCTTTTTTTGTTCGTTGATGAATGCATAAATGAATAAGGCAATTCACATCACATTTCATATCATGGCCGTTAGGAATGAAACATTTGTGAATGAATAATGGCTTTTAAAAAAATCCCAATTGGAAAAAAACAAATCCCAATCCCGGTGTTCCACATGGAATTAAACCCTTTCGGGCTTGGATTGGCTTGCGCCACCCATAATGAACGGAACAGCAAGCACCCAGCCAGCAGCACCCTTGTCACCCAAAATCAAATTCACATATGTTAAATACTAACAAAAAGCAAATAATGGGTTAGGACCTTGCTTTAGAAATTTCAAAAAATAAAATTCAGTTTTGCATTACACGATACCAGACGACAATTTTATTTTGAGAATGAAAGAGAGTCTCATGTCACTTCAGTCATAGTCCAATTCCAATTCTAAAGAAATTGTTAAGTACGTCAATGAAGAAACGATAAGAAGGTGGCTCGGTTTTGGTTTTTAAAAAATACCAGTATTTATTCCTTCCAAAAAAGAATGGAAGAAAAGAATGCCCAGCCTTGATTCTCAATTCCAGTCTCCCAGTGTCTATAAAGTTTTGTGAATTTGATTCCTTTTGTTCAAAGTTTTAGTTTCAAACGGGCGATATGGGTTAAAATTTCAAAGGATTTTTGTGTGAACCAAATACATACGAAACGAACGGACATAATACCACCGGTAAAGTCTATAATACTTTTTAGATGAGGCTGACGGCTAAGAAATTATGTATGAGGAGATGGAAGGGAGATTGGCAGGTCAATTGAAGACAAAATTTTTTGCACCCCTTTCATTTTTTTCAATATTTTTTTTTCTCCAAACCAATATGTACTTATCTTCCTTTCACAAGACCAGGCACCCATGCCACGGCCACGGCCACCACTTCTTTTTTTTTCTGAGACTTCTTTTTTTTTGGCTCGTGTGATCTCTGAATACACGAATGAACGTACGTTTTGGGAGGTTGCCATGCATCGTATAAGGGCTCAAAGGGGAAAAGAATTCGAATTCCGGGTTCATCTGCCTACCCGAGCCTCTCACATACATACTACTCACCCTCATTGGATATTTTAAATGGATTTTGATGAATAAAAAACTCCTAAACCCTTTTTTTTGTGCTTACTGCTTACTTGTGCCTCCGATTAACACAAGGCATGGCATGAGAGATGGAAGGCAATAGGCAACTGGCCAACCTCACCCTGCACCCGTGTCACCTAAAAAATCCTTCATGGCCAGGCCACATTGCTATGCGTTAACCCTTCAGTTGAATAAGAATTGGAATTCATTAGCATTTCTATGGAATGAACGGGTTGACATGCTAATCAAAGCCTTTTGCCATGCATTCAGCCCAACCTGGACCAGCTTAATACTTAATGTACTATATTATGCAGTATTCAAAGAACTAGTCCTGAAATTTTTAGACACTTTTTATGCAGGCTAGCATTAGCATTATGTTAATCTTCTCAGAAAATATGGCCGACGAAATTCACACGGAATGCGTTCCAAATACACTTAATAGGCCACAAACAATTTGAAAGAAAAATTTGAGATTTTGAATTAAATTCTTGCCATCCTTGCAGAATAAGACACTTGGAAATGAATATATATGCTTGTGAAGCAAGATTGTGATTTTATGGACATGTGGCTGTATGGTGAACAGGATGGACTGGATTTATTGTACTCTTGAAATGTATGTTATACAAGAAGAATGATGTGTGCAAGTGTGTGATGTAGTGGATAAACGTAATCTTAAGTAGAATTCTCACACATAAAATTCACTAATTCTTTCCTTATGTAAAATATATATACGAGTGTAAAAACAATAATCTAAACTTCATATCTTTAGAGACATGTTTCCTTGAATTCTAATTCCACGGTTTGCTTTGTTCAGGTCATAATCACCATCACCATCATGTTCGCTTGACTTAAAGTTCAGAGTTCCTTAATTTTTCAAATTACGTCTTCTCTCATTCTCACAAGACACGCACGCACACATCACAGACAGACACATAGGTACAAAACCCTCCACAAATGGTCAAACATGTCCGAATGATGGATGAGATATTTTGATAAATGCTCACCCAAAAAGACTTGATTTCATTTCTTGATAAATAACAAAATACATGGAGCAAAAGCAAATTATAATAACAAAACACATGTAAAGTGAAATAAAAATCAACACTTTCCAAAACAATAGTAATTTGCATTTAGTGGTCTATGTCATTACGCATTTATAATTTACGTACGCCTAGTTAAGCTAACCAAGCAAGTTTTCTCACTTTGCAATTTGTACCATTCCCATTCACATTCCTAAGAAACAATCAATCTAAAAAGTGGACACGCAGGCATAGTGTCCTTCCCCTGCCCTCCTGTCCTGTCCTGTCCGGAATAAATGAAATAAAATAAATGACTAGAATGGAAAGAATGAGGGACGGAATAAATAAATAACATGATCGAACGCGACCTACTTCTTTGTCCACACTTTTTTCCCTTTTTTTATCCATTTGGACATTCACACAGGTTTTTGCTCACACAGGACAAAACAGGGTGTGTCATTTCTTATTGCTTTGCAAACGTACGCGTACGTACGAATGAAATCCAATGAAAAATAAATACGAATGTAAACAAATACGTAGGACTTCCCAGCACGCAAATAAAGAAAAAAAATAAGAAAAGTCTATTGCCATTGCCATGCATGCTGTGAATTCACTCATCCTACCTTTACCTGTGCTTATTCGTGAATTGTGAACATGATGATAAATGGTTTTTTGTATCTATTTCAGGTTTTCATCAATTTTCTCTCTCTCTTCATTTCATTTATTTATTTATTCCTTCAAAAGGAGACAGACATGGAATGGAATGGAATGGAATGGAATGGAATGGAATGAAATGTGAGGACAACTTTAAGCTCAAAGTACTACAGTCCAATACAACAAATAAAAAGAATGACGGGGGTCCCGTTGTGTAAGTGTTACGTTCAGATTGAAAGATTGAAATGAGGGATATTGGCATATGTACTCATACTTACGGAATTTAGATGAGAGGAGTACTTGGTAACCAAAAAAAATACTCAAAGAATACTGAAGAGGAATAATATACGTAGAGGTTTGGAGATTTCCTTCCTGATTCACCATTCACGGTAGCTGGTAGTGTTAGTGCTTTGCTACGGGTCTCCTGATATCGTATGGGTGAATACATCAGCATACGCATACATAGTTTTTTGTGTAAAATGCTTAAAAGAGTCGAACGAGGCGAAAAAGGAAGTAAATAAAGGGTCCAAGTTTTCTAGACCAAAGAAAGAGAGAGAGAGAGAAAAAATGCATAAAACATTGTCATCTTTGAGATGCGGGCACCTTTTCTCCATCATCGAGTGGTCAGTCAGACATTCAAAAAATACCCGCCTTCCTCTTTCGGTCTTTCTCCTTCAGACAATCAAATGTCAACAAATTCTCCCCCTAACCAGTCCCGATTCGGAGAATTTTCAGAATGGGCCGGCAAGAATTTGATTTGCATTAGACATTTTAGACACCACACTCGATTCTCAAGGATTTCGTCAAAAAATGTGGGTATTCCAGAAGAGAGTTTTATTTTACAGAAATTTTGCATATTCGAAATTGTATTATTTAATTAAGAACAAATTACAAAAATCACTTTACAGATCATGACCTAGAAATTTGGGCTCTGTTGGCCCATTCCTAGAACCTCAACTGTTACTGCCCCTACCCACACCACCGTTCCGACAACTTATTCCATTCTCAGAGTTTTTTTTTGAAGGATTCTCATCTGAGGACGTTTGTTTGGTCCAAGCAGTTCAGAAGTTTTTTTCTTTTACCCTCAAGCCAGGATAATAAAAACCTCATATCTATTCCATTCCATTTCGGACGGATGGTCCGACAGACCCACCGAATATCCCGAAATAAGGAAGGACTGTGAGTGCTTTCATGCAAATTGGGCAACAATGCAAATAAGGGTCCTTCCTGCTCCTATGTCCTTAAGCCAACACAAATATTCAACCATCCGTGGTCCCCTCGATGGATGACGAAAACTTTGGTCGTTCGTTTCCAACTTTTCTACCCATTTTCGGGTATACCTACTTACTGCAGGCATAATGTATTCCTCGAGTGGAGATTATTTGGTTCTAATCTAATATGAAAGAAGGTAAATAGAAAAAATCTACTCATTTCCCCCTCCACTGATGCATAATATGCAGATGTGTCATCTTTCTTGTGTTAATGCCTGATTTACATGTTTCTGTTCAATTCTCCATTTCAACATAGTTACGACGAATTGTATCAACTGTGTAACTGAGAAAATACTACTAGCTAAATTGTTAGAATAGATTCTAGGATTAGAACCCGGACCTCCTGATTTCTTTACCTGTCGCTGAGTTATTGGTCTACCATGTCATTCGGCTTAAAACTTCTAATTATCGACAACAATATCCAAATTAGTCTCCTAGTGTGTTATTAAAATTATTACTATTATTATTGATTATTGTCTCCAACGCTAACATACAGATAAGGCGTTAAATGTGGGTAACACATAAAAATCCCTCTGTTACATAACGCTGAGGACGCCTGTATACACAAAAAACGGTGGAAGATCTTACTACACATGCCTGGTAAGTACACCCTCTTTACATAATGTGCATATAATATGAGCAATTACTTCCCAAGGCCAACCATAACCATACCCTTCGTCAATTCCACATTTTACATTTCACTTTTTCCTGGAAACCGTAAATTACTAGTTCTGGGGTTCCTTAAACTTTCTACCATACATATGCATAATTTTCCCCTCAAAATAATCATATTTCAAAACCCTTTTTACACATTTCCTGACCGAAACGACTTGGTTGGTTTACGTTTGCATGTCTTCGCGTAAGGAATGCAACCTTTTCCACACGGTCACGGCAAAGCGGTCTCCGCCTAATAATTTGCATTTCGACTACCCTTCCTTGTCAATTGTTGGACAACCACTACAGCAACTAAGCTACCACTACCAGATGTACAACAAACGTCTGTTTATTTTGAAGCACACCAGTTACCAGTTAATGGCAAAAGAGTTGGTCTAGGACAAACCATGCCGAGTGCCGACTGAACGTAACAAGACGTCCTTCGTCCCGCGTGCATATCATCATATCACATCTGGGGATTTTACATTTGCCGACAACAACCCTCAAATCATTTGAAGTTAATAAATGGTGTCTTATTTTTTTATGTTCGTCTGCTCTGTGCTCTGTCTGGGGATTTTTGCATTCGTAATCGTGTAATTTAGAATAATGACTTATTGTTTTACCGGTGGCCTTACCCTCTCATTTCTTCGTACTAACAAGATGTACATACTTATCAGCTTGTATCATTCGAATTACAGGACAATACACGCCACACCACATGATAAAATTCTATTGTTAAATACCGACTTCTTGGGTGATTTCTAATTGTAAGAAATATTGTATAGTCTTCGGTTGTCTGGTGATACATGCAAAGACATGTTTATTTTGAAAATATCAACAATGCCACCAAATATCTGCATAACTAGAAAATAATTTGGCAATAAAGAATACAGACTTTGGTCTCCTCCTACCACTTGACTCTCATTATAACAATTGCAAATATTATCACAAATTATCTGGGACCCGAGACATCTCAAAACAATTTGAACTGAACTGAAACTAGTCACATTTGATAAATCAAACGAGGTTTGAACTCTAAAGGTTTCGAATGGCGTCACCAAAATATATCTACGAAGAAATGGTACAGCGACTGAGGCCTAAGTCTGGATTTGGCGAACACGAATTTCGTGTCCTCTCATACAATATTTTAGCCAATGTTTATGTTGTGGAGAATGCAAAAGCAAACAAATTGAACCAAGTCCCAGAATCTGTGAAGTGGGAAGAGAGATCAAAAATCCTGAAGTTGGAATTAAGAGCCTACGACGCTGACATAATTTGCCTTCAGGAAGTCGACGAGTCTAATTTCGTAAGTAACGCGTCAATTGTTCCCATTTTTGATTATAAGTTTTGAAAATATACCTCAATTTCACACCTATATTATGATTCTAGTCCTTTCTCGAGGAAACTCTACTGGGAATGTCTGGGTTTTTCCTTGCGAAAGATGGAAATCGATTCAAGGAAGGAGTCGCAATATTTTTTAACCGGCAGAAATATAAACTCTTCGAGAATGACTTTGACTCAGTTCACATAAAAGATCATTTGCACGTGGATTTTTCAGATGACAAAGCGCTACAAGAACGGAAGGAAGTGCTCCTCATTTCTGTACTTCAGTCATTAAAAGAACAAGATATCTTAATCGTTGTTGGTAAAATTTTCACAAATTTATGAGCAAATTCGAATGGGAATTGTGCAATGAGCTTGTTTGTATTTTGAATTCCAAAACAGCAACAACTCATCTACATTTCAATATGAAATCACCTCATCTACCGCTTTTACAAATAATGGCATGTGTTAATGTTATTGAGTCCAAATTAAAGCAACTTGAGGACCAAAATCCGGCCAAGAAAATTAACTTGATATTGTGTGGTGATTTGAATTCATTACCAGAATCTGGTGTCTACACACTGTTGACTCAGGGTCAGATTGAATCAAATGATACGGACTGGAATTCTAAAGGCAATTTTTCAAAAATTTTATAAATCAATTCATTTTCTTGATTAATTATTTTCCCTACAAAATCACAGATGAATCATCCTCCAACAAAGTGAAAGGTTTCTTCATGGAACATAGCCTAAACCTGAAGGATACGCACGCATGTGAACCCACGACTATCCCGCCTGATTATATTGAAAATCCTACGGAATTTTGCCTAGACTACATGCTCTACAAAGAAGGAGGTTGCTTAAAGATGTCACGAGAAGGGTATCCTCCAACGACAAGAGCTAAAATCGCAGAAATTTGTCAATTAGAATCAGAAGGCAAAGTACTTTGGCCACTTCCTCAAAATCATGGCGCCTCGGATCATTTGCCATTATTGGCAGATTTTTATTTCGAAGTTTAATTTAAGGGAGAATTGTTTTAGTCAAACTGTGGTCCTATTCCTACGCCTGAAATTAATTCAAATCAAACCCCGTTCTTCTTTTAAACTTACAGCTTACATCTATGGTCGTTCAAAAAATATAAGTACTAATACTTTGAATATGAGTAGCTCGAAAAATAAATTCGAATCTGATTCTGATTTAGTCGTTTTGTCTAATCTAAATATTTAACACAACTAATCTTGCAAAAATCCAACTTTAATGAATGGTAAAGGAGACGGAAACCGAATAATGGGGTCACCAACACGTGGTAGTCCCCCAACAAATGGGTATTTACGTGGAGACACATCAGTAGGACTTAAAGTACTTTATGCGCTGCCACCCACGCGGGGACACTTGACCCGTAAAGTCCTTGGGTTTTCCAATTATTGACGCAGATATCTTTGAGATCAGAGAAAGAATGTAGAAATTTGCATATACATTGACGCCCATACGCAAAACAACTTTGAGTCTGTCACGATTAAATTACGGTTTTCCCGGTCATTTAAATAATTAGAAACTTGTACCGGATTGGTTACCTTAAAGAATGAAGGTTTGGTGCCAGTAAAACCGACAAGTGAATCTTATGAAGAATTGTCTCTTATGCAGATATTTTGCAATTACAGCATTTATATTACGACGTAAATTTATTGGTTCGGATTCGGACAGACGAATATAAGTTTGGACATTTTCTGGAGTACCGTGTGCAGTCATATAATAGGAAATAATGTAGTAATATATTATAATGGGGGACAGAGTGACGGGCATGGAGAGAGTAATCAGGGAGTGAGGTATTTCCATTTCTCGCCCAATTTTTCCCTTCTTTCCCTATTTTTAGGAAAAATCGGGGAAACCGGGGCCGAGTTTTCCCATCCCATGGAAGAGCACCCGAATTGAAGTGAGTCAATTGACCTCCCCCGACACCCGGAATCGATCGACTCTCACATTCACATTGAATGACCACCACACTCTCCACTCGCCTAAGTCTTAGTGTATGTTTATGTTCTGGGAAAACGTATAACACGATTTTTCGTATTTTACTATATTCTAGTTCAAACATACAGATCACAAATGTCTAGCAGTCTGGCTCAAAATTTCAAAAACCCTTATAATTTCTAATTCATACCTCAACTGTACAAGATAAATGAAACACTACGATTAAGGCCTATGAAACAGACGCGCTGTGGAACTGATGATAAGTTAATAATCTGAACGAGGTTTTAAAAAAATCTGCTTTCCAGAAATGTGAGAGAAATGGGTAGAATTAGTTGAGCCGATGTTGATGGGACATTTAGACTAGCCATTGTCTAAATCTACATTTTGCCTACAACACGTGATGCATAGAGAAAAGCTCCTAGGCTTTCGCTTTTACTTTTGCTGAGGGAAAATCGTTAGGAAAAGCTTTTCGCTTTTCTCTCCGCCTCCCTTTAATTATATTCGACACTTATATATAGAGTTCATCATAAAAGCGGAGTCTATCGACCCTTTTCGGCACAAAAACGTGAAAGAAGAAGCCAAAGCCAAAAAGAAAGTCCGGTGTAGTCGAGACAGAGAGAGAGCTTTCTCTTGTGTTAATCCTAAGACACGAAATGCGATGCACAATGTAGTCGAATCGAGTCGTCATGTGACGCAAAGTAATGTAATTCACACATTCGGATTCAGAGATTCGGACAAGAGAATAAGAGAAAGTCCAGGCCAAGGCAGACTTTCACACCGACAGAACAGGGCAGTGCAGACAGACACCCACCGCTATCATCTTCACTTGTCCAGCTTTCAAATCTCCCGTTTCATCTCATTTTCTTCTTCAAGAGTGTGTTAACGTCGAATCTGGATTCAGACATTTCTACGAGGGATGATTCTAAAGTATTTGGAACGTAATATGTGTGTCTAACATATTGACTTGGACAAATAAATATCATTATTAGAATTTCAAAACTACATAGACCATACTTGTGATTAAGATTTTGTAAATTATGTGAATTTATTATTTCGATTCCAATTTGATTATTCCAAATAATTTTAGATTTCCTCCGATGATGCGAAAACTACTGTGTATGAGGAATGTATGAGAAAACCTTACAAATTTAAAATTCTAAAGGACTCTAACACTGGAGTTTGATCTCACTCATCCTCTTGTTCAACTATCCCGACCAATTCCATCATCTCTTCTTTTCCGTTCTTTTTTCTTTCCTAAGAGATTTCTTCTAGTCTAGTCAATGCTATACTTTCGTATCCGTCCGTCCACTCTACAAAGAAGAGTGGAGCGGACGCCCATCGAAAAAAATAAATCTTCACCCACTTTAAAAGCCATTTTCATTCCCTGGCTCGTCTTCGTCTCTCACATATGGTCAAAAGTGTAAAATTCCCACTAAAAGGGGAAAGAGGTTTGCGTTTTTGGTCCAGAAGCACAGCTTCCATCAGTTTTTCTCTCTTCTCAACAAATCAGGAGTGTTAGGAGTCGTCGTCACGTCATTCGAATGAAGATGTCGAAAAGTACTGTAGTAAAAACCCCTCGTGTCCACTTGAGCGGCTAACTCCCAATAAAATAGTTAATTAAAAGACCAAATGTCCAAATTCCCTGGTGCCTTTCCTTTTCCCCTTTATGTAATGTCTTCGTCTTTTCCTTGTATAAACCGTACGACGCGGCAAGATTTCCTCCCACACCTTTACTCTACAATTTTCTTTGTCCTCAGATCCTTTTCAAAATCTTAACTGTTACCTATTCACTTCCATATTACTAGTTATACACCATTTACAAGGGAAAAAATTGATCGAATGTCCAATCGAATGAATTCATCATGTGATCAGATCACATTATGTCGAATTTAAATATTCTTAAAAATTTCAACTATGACGATCCTTCCTTATTCTTTGAAAACTGTCGCGAAAGTGCAAACTAGTATTGAAAACGAATTTTTTAATTGAATTTTTACATAAAACGTAGTTCCCTTGTTAATACATGCAACATTTACCCATATTTTCATTCTGAATAATAGATTCATGCAGGTAAGAAGGATTCGTCCGTGGACGGTGGACCTTTTTCTAAATGCTCCATAAATCCCGAAGCAAGAAATCCCTCTGGAGTTCTAACTCCTTTTGTGAGATTGCAAGTAATGTATTACAACACATTTCATGAAGACTTCAGATTAGACAAAACTCTATTTAAGGGAACAACGCTGATGGGCAGCAGTAGGTACAATATGACAATCGAATCGGTGGTAAGTGAGGTTGCAAGTTTTTTGTCCCCTATTGGCGTAGGTAAGTGTAGGAGGGTAAGGAACTTCTTTCAATTGAAATTGTATTAAAAAAAATTGAGAAATGTTCAAGTCTGTGTTCAGAACTGGATAATAGGTAAAATCTAAGAATTTTGACTTCAATCCATACCTTAAGCTTTTCAAAAAATTCTCAGTGAATCTAATGTCAAAAGCTACAATATTATAAATTATGTAAATTATTCGGACTCCGTAGATAACGTCCGATTAAATTCTCTGACCTGAACATATAAAATTCAAACTTTAAACTTAATCCGCAGGTAACCAAAGGTCAGACTATGTCTCACCTATACAATGAACTGACGATTTCAAAGGTAAATTGGGTTGCAAGTCTCAGTCATGCACAACAAAATCTCCAATTGCCACCGAGTGAATATATTTTTATTTTTATAAGCCACCCTCGCCTTTACCTATTTTTTATACGATAGGTGAACCCAGAATTGAAATCGTTGTCCTTGTCGTGTGCTTATCCAGCAGCAGGGCAGAAGCAACATTGAAAAGTTGAACCAATCGAGAAAATAGAAATAAGTTCAAATGCGCGATTTCTACTGAGAGCACTGACAAGGGAAGTACTTGAAAGTTGGAGAACATCGAATCGAGATAGATTTGAAGTGTGAAAAAATTTCACGGGCTAATAAAATTTCGAATCATCGTTAGAAATAGAAAAATTCATACTTAGCTAAGATTATAAGAAGTATTCTAGCCATATTCGAGCCAAAATTCTTTAAGTTGACAATGTTAATTATTTATAGGAGTCAATGACCTAGCATTCTATTTGCTACCCCTAGTAGTAGATAATTTGCAGGCGGGAAATGCTGTCTCCACCACTACGCTAAAACCGGCTGATTTTATACCTTGAGTTTCACCTCTGACAAGTATACCTTGTAAGACTACTACAACTGGATTGCATCTTAGAATAAAGAGAAAGTAGAAAAGAAAGTCATTTCACTTTGTGAGTGTGAGGAAACGGGTAAAATAGAAAGAGACATGGACGAGAAAGAGAAGGAGGAGAAGAAAAAAGAAAGCTCTGCACACATTTATTCGATTTTGAGGAATTTTCTGTGTTCCGAACGATTGCATTAAGTCAAGTCAAGAAAGAACGAACGAAGGAACGGGAGTTTGGGAGAAGAAAAAAAAACTCTACTCTCACTCAAGTCTATTCGTTCGACGATTTCGGGTGTGCGTGTGTTCAACTCAGCAAGTCGGTTCTTTCGATGATGTGAAGTAAACTTTCTTTTTTTATGAGCCCCTCAGTCTCACGAACGAAGAAAAGAAAAACTTATTCCTGATTTCCTTTATTCAGAATCCAACCAAATCAAACCAAGTATGTCGTTCAGGATGAAATAATGTGTTTAATTTGGTACATTACTTTAAAATATCAAAGGGTTCCAATACATTGTTGAAATTGAGAGCAGAAAAACTTATCATTCTCAACAATTTATGACGGGACTCTTATTTGTATTTCAAATTTCCGATATGTACCTAATCTTATGAATCTAGTCCAACCTGTGCGATGAGGCACCGCAAAACCGCAAAGTAAGGACAATTTGCTAAGTAAAATGTGATCTCACAATTAGAATGCTAACCCACACTGGAAGCCAACAATGCTGTGAATCAGGATTTCGGGGAGAAGACGTCAGAAAAAAAACTTGAGAGTTGAACGATAATAGTTTTGACATCCTGACCTCCGTCATGTACTCAAGGTCTATCAACATGATGATAATATAAACGAGATATAAAATATGACTTAGGCGGAGTCCGCCACGACCCGACACCGTTGTCCCCCTGTCCCGTCCGACCACTCTATTTCTTTTTTTACTCCTTTCTTTATCAGAGCAGAAAGGGGTAACTGACATCGCACGTACCAAACCATGTATGGGATAAATTCATTCCACACCCTAATATAATAGAAAAACCCCAATTACAATACCGCTCCCACCCCTTTTATGACCAATAAGGTACGGAGAGTGCAATACTTCGGAAGGAATTGAATTGAATTGAATCAAATTTTTTTTCTAGAAATCGTAAGAATGTTGAACATATAATACATAAAAGTCTGTGATTTATGCACTCCCATCAAATCCATGAACTTCTTCACACTTGTTACGGACGAACGACGAACACAGATCATTCGTATGGACACAAAAACCTAACTGAAAACGACCGACGGACCATTAGATTAACGGACGAACGTTTGTGTATTAGGACCATGTGCTGCCCGGCCCGATCGTGCCCTAGCATGCATTACCATGGCCTTTCCATTTGACCCTTTCTCTTAAGCACGAAAATTGAAAACCCATAAATAATGTGGAAATTATGAAATCCCCCCAAATCCGTCCGAACTTCACGCCTATCAATAATTGAGACCGTACGACGTCTACGTCCATACGAAAAGGTCTTCAACCCTTTCGAAATTATTTTATTTTATTTTATTTTGGTATAATAAAACCAAATGGGTTGTAATGACTTCGGTGGTGTAATTGGGGGTACGTACACATGGGGAAATTTTTTGAAAAAAAAAGTAGAGGCGGGTGATCGAATTGATAATGGTGGTCTTGTTTACAGTTTGGATCACAGTGGTTGGTAAGTTTGTACTGGTAGACTGGTACTAAAGTCTGTAAGGGTAAAGGCAAAAGCTGAATTTGAGCTCCCCACGATGACAAAAATAAATTCTACTTTACATTGTGAAATATGGGTAAGAAGGAAATATGTAAGAGTGGACATTATGGCTACCGGATTCACGGGAATCAAAGAATATTCCATTAGGAGAAAATTCAACTATAGAAAATTCATACTTCCTACTGTGCTCAAAGTGAAGGAAAAACTCGCATGTCACTCTCCAACTATATAGCACACCGTCCATAATATGAGAAAAGGAAGATGAATTTCAGAAATTGTTAGGAAAAAGTATAAAAAAGGCATGGCAAGGCATAGCAGGTAAGGTAAGGAGAGCTCTGTGCCATCGTGTATTTAGTCACCTGAGTCAAGTCTTTTAAAATATGGATGATTTACCCCAGTCGTTCGTACTCAATAGGGAATAACAAGATTGGACGATGAATCAGCAATATTTATTTCAAAACATACTCCTTGTGTCCCACTATGTAATTTGTGTAAACCCCTGTCAGTATTTCAAAATTTCAGGCATAATCTTTTGTACCCGGTTTTCAATTTCTTCCTGTCGGTTCAACCTTAAAAAATGTAATTTTAATGTCCATGTCTAAGAACTTCTAAGAAAGAACTATTGTAGTCAGAATGTTCATTTATTTAAATCTGTAGTGGTCAGGTTACGAGTATTTCTCATTTCTTGCTATTTATTTGGCAGAATAATTATACCTTTCAACTTTAAGTCAATCAATTCACCCTCATTTCACTGGAATCATAAATTAACCCGGAAAGTAAATTAGTGTTAGAAAAATATTGCCAGATTTTGCAATTTCCAGACGCCAGTTTACTTTTGCCAGACGTCTATTATAAAAGAACAGGCATTCTTCCTCAATGGGATTGCCATTTCTTTCCGAGTAAAGAAAATGTGAGTTTAAATTAAAGTACGAATCCTGTTCCAGAATTTCTGCTTTGTGGAATACATGAAATACGCTTGCAAAGAATAAAACGAAAGTATGCGTATGCATGCATGAAACATTTGTTTGTTTGTATAAATTATTAAACCAACTCACCAGTTCGTTTCATGATGGTCAAATAGCAAATAAACCATACGTTCGTACGTAATAAATGGGTAAACGAAATAATGTGATGACGATATGAACATGGAAAAAGGTTGTTTTCCCCACATTTGAAATCCATACATGTATTTGTCCAGGACCACTGCCCGTTCCAAGTAAAATGCCATACTATATTATTTCTACCTAATTTCTTCGTCTGTCTCCATTCTTTTATGTACATACATTTTGTAAGCATACATACTATACCGCTACGTATGTTTGCATTAGGTTATTAGTTTTCTGATTGTCAAAGCAGTACTTTTTTCTTCCAAAAAAAATTCAGTTATACATGCAATCCAACATATTTGTATGTGTACCTCCAAAGATTGCATGCATCTGAGTATTATTCTTTTCCAAATAAACGACGACGAAATAATATACCTGGACTGGCAGGCCCACTCTTCACTACATTCAAAAAATTGAGTAAGTTGTGTGTTTTTCTGAATGCACATTTGTCCGAAGAGAATCGAATAAATAAATTTATATGTATACAAGTACATATGTTCTTTCCACATGCGAACAATAATTGTATTCCACTGAGCAAGTACACTGGACAAATTGTTTACAAATGTACGGCGTACACATTCTGCCTAAAGGAATACTTCCAGTACATATTCTTTTTGCGTATAAAGTCAAAAAAGTACTTTAATAAAAATAAATAAATAAATAAATAATGAAAAAATTGCAAATTTATATTGAAAAATTTAATCATTTCCTTTTCTCCCCCGCATGCCCAATTCTAAGTACATTTATTTGCTGAAAAAAATGAAGAACCAGATGCGGAAGGAAGATCATCCTTAGGGCATGTTCGTCATGTCCTGTAATAATGTATAAAGTTGAATAAGAACCGGAAGACATGAGACGTCCGTTCGTCCATCCGTCGTAGGATAGGACAGGATAGGATAGGAAAATACCTCCAAGCCTTGTAATATTATTCGGAAATAGGGGAAAATTGTTTGTGTAATATAATAAAGTATGAGATTGAATTGGAAAAGAGTTTTGGGACGTCTGTTTCCTTATTCCCTATGCTATTCCAGAAAAAAAAATCCACTTGAAAAGACGACTTCTCTCGCCATTCTCACATAATATCCTCTGAGAGTCAAAGTCTGTAAGGAAATATGGGCAAAAATCTTACAGGCAACATCTGCAAGTGACGGGGGTGCTTTTAGCCAAAGCCAAGTCCAAGAACTAATACTACAACATACAAAAAAAAAATCCCGAATTCGGGTTCGACGTCCATGCATCGTTTCATTGGTCACCACAAATTTTCTTGTTGGACATGTACGGACATACGGACATGGACATACTGAAAGACTTTCTCCAGCAACTTCAGTTGAATACGCACAAAGCCTTGTTGTCAATGCCTCCGTCAATCCAGCTCTATTTTTTTTACATCACATCTCGCAACCCCGATCCTGGACTTTGGGTTTTTTTACCCCAAAAACACTTTATGGAAATAATGGAGTCAAATTGATTTTTTTTGGGACTGTATGGTATGGCCCTCTCCGTAACATTCACATTTGATGGGCATTGAATGAGGTCCGTTCACACCTATTTTCAATGATGCTCATGCAGTCTCAACATGTGCCAATGATTTCATTTTATTTTTATTCCCTATATATACTTACATATTCCTTATTCCTGAATCCTGAATAGTCAGTCAGTCAGCACCCGATATATTATTCCTTTTACCTTACGTACGTCCGAATAAGAAAAGGAAATCGATTCGTAGTCCTTTTTACACGTACATTACATTGGATTTCCCATTTTCGATTCCATTGGATTCTTTGAAATGGATTGGTGTTGGAAGCATACATAAAATGCACTTTTAGTAGTTAGAATAGTTCAGTCCGACTAGACGATGGAGAATGGACTGGACCGCACAGAAAATTCTCATTCAAACTTTTCCCAACGGTACAACTTTTACTCGATAAAAATTTCACTTTCTCTCTAACTCGACTCCTGTCTAGTTTTTGGGTAGAAATGTTGAAATGCACGTCGTATTTTGAGTTCAAAGGAACTCAAAATAAAGTGTATATACTCATACTCATACCATGTAGTATGCATGGAACCCACATAATATATTTGTGTGTACATTTTCTGAATAGACCCGTAGATTTCCCTGGGAATGAAACCAAGTAGTAGAAGATTTTCCATTTTTTTCAATCTAGCTTATCAATCAAAACATTCAGAGTGCTTTCAAGAGTCGTCGTCGACCCGTCCACCAAAATAAAAGATGGAGAGTGAAATGAAGTCAATCATCAAGGCATTGCCGGAACAGACATTTTGAACGACTTCTCTATTTTTTTTTTGATTTTTCAGTCCATGTGAAATGTGAAAATCATGGAAGGAAGTGGTTGGTTAGGTTTGGACGGATCTCCATGTTGTATGAATAGTCAGAAGAGATTATTATTGATATACGCAGTACGCACACACAAACACGAGCCCCACGTGCGCCCAACTGACGTTCCTTCTAAAAAAACTTTCGATATACTTATGTAGTCCTTGTCAATCCTTTAACTTAAGGCACGGCTGCCTACTGCCTGGTTACTTTTGATCGTCCATTTTTTGTGACTAAACCTTAAACCCTTTTTTTATATTCTTTTTTGAGGTACCTATACGTATGTATGACCTAATCTACAGAAGAAGGGTTGTCTGACTGACGCCCGAAGGTCGGTGAGATGGGTCGGGTTGATGGTTTAAAATCCGACCGAATCGTGCGGGCCTTCATCCTCAAATTGCATCTCATCATCTCATATCAATTTAATCACTACAGCCACGTACTACTACATACATGTTTCAAATAGTTTCAGGAAATGCTCTAACAAAAACTTGTTTTGCAAAATTAACACACAAACTATTATTCAAATTTTTGACAATTATTCTATGGTAGAAGAATTTGTTGATTATGATTAGTAAACCCCCAAGCTAAAATAAAATAGTTGAAAACTAAAAGAAAGTCGTGCATCTTGGGTTTTAAAATTTGTAGCATTATATAAATTGCATTATAAATCTTTGCATTAACTGGAAAATCTACCTTGACATACATAATATAACATAAATTTTTGTAACTAAATGAATTGCTGCCAAGCCAATTGCCATGAATTGTATTAGTTCTGTCGACTATATATGTATAATACCTCTGCTTCTTGTCGTATTTGTTGTACCGGAGTTTATTTTGTTGCTATGGCTTTTCCATGCCTCACCGTAATTGTTAGGTCATGCTCCAATATATTTGTTTATTCTAATGTGAGTAGTCGAGGCGCTTCTTTACACCTTGTTTTCAAACACTCCGTTTTCCTAAGATATATTATTTTATCGCTTCCCTAGTTTGTTATTACTGATCGATATATGCATTATTGCTTTGACATATGTTTATTTGAATAGCAATGCTATATTTAGAAAGCATATTCATTATATTCAAGCCATTAATTCATATAATTTTTTTGCTTCTCTATTTTCTTGCTCCTGGTCGATATATTCATTATTGCTTTAACATGTGTTTATTTGAATAGCAATGCTACATTTAGAAGACGTATTCATAATATTCGGACCAACAATGTATATTATTTTCTTGCTTCCCTAATTTTTTGTTACTGGTCGATATATTAATTACGGCTTTGCCTTATGTTTATTTAAATATCATTGCTACATTTAGAAGGCGTGTTCATAATATTCGGACCAACAATGTATATTATGTTATTGTTTCTCTATTTTTTTTGTTACTGGTCGATATATACATTATTGCTTTGACTCATGTTTATTTGAATGTCAATGCCGTATTTAGAAAGCGTATTTAAACTATTAGAGTCAATATTTTATATTATTTTATTGCTTCTCTATTTTTTTGTTACTGGTCGATATATTCAATATTGCTTTGACTTATGTTGATTTGAATACCGGTGAAATACTAGAACGCAAATTCAGTGTTCTAATATGCTTTAGAGTCTATGCCATTACATTGCGCTATCCGCGCCTTATAGGTTACACATAAGATTGCGCTATGGGAAATCAGTAAAACGAATGCTCTAATAGCACTATTATAGACTTGTCGAATGCTCCCAAAAAACCGAAACGCGTGACGGACAGACGGAGTGACAGAGGGATCGCAATAAGTCGTTTACGTAGTATACTCGTCGCACGACTTAATAATTGAAATCCGGACGTTAAAAGTTGCAAAATTATATGTGCGGTCTGCAAGAATTGAACCCGCGCCTTCCATGCCCACGTCCAAGACGCATAGAACCAAGCCATTGTGGCTTCGTTGACGGCACTTGGGTTTCTACCTACCTATCTGTTGCGTGGAGTGTACCCGAAATGCACTCGTATTACAACGTTGCAATCCATTCGCATTACCTAGCATGAGTCTACTGCCGAATCCATCGACAGAAAATAAAGTCGCTACCCGGTACAGTAACCGGACCAAAGTTTTTGGGAACCTCGCAGACTTGGGTCAAATCCTTTCAAAAATGTATTTAAGTATAAAATACCAAGCACAAATACGGATTGTACTTTTACTTAAATAGTATTGAAATTTTTTCAAAGTATTTGTAATTGTACTTAAGTACTTTACAAGTTTTACCGGATTTGTATTAGTATTTATGCACTGTAGAGGTTTTCCGGATATTTTTGTAGTTGTTAAAAAAATACTTTTCAGAAGGATTTGACCCAAGTTTGACAACTCGGGTCATCCAAATGATGGGTCCGAAAAACATTTGTGATATTCCAAACCGTACACCCATCAATCGGGTAGAAATGACGGGGGGCGTCAGCTTATCAAAAAAAGTACGCCGTTCGAATTGGCTGCAATTTTGTACAGAGGTCCTGAACAACTTTTATACTTGTACAAAAGACGTGACGCAGCGGGTTTTGACGCTTTGCTGCGCGGCATCTCCTTTGTGTGTCTTAACGGAATTTTGGAAGCGCCAACAAACCAACAACATCAGACAACAACAAAAACAACTACAGTGAACAGCAGAAAGAATGAGGTCAAACCGAAACCGGAAGTTAAGAATAGAACAGTTGCGTCAGAGAAAGACAAGTCGAAATCTGAATCGGGTGGGTTTGATGACGTCTTAAAACTTCTGGATAATCCATTGAGTGCTTACAAAATTAATTAAAATATTAGAATGAAGAAAATATACACTATCAGACAAAATTAAACATACGATACGAAATCTTTTTCCACACCGCATTTCATCATGAAATGCGGTGTGGAAAAAGATTTCGTATCGTATGTT
>JAQGCB010000679.1:0-19426 GCA_034698835.1 Protaphorura tricampata
TTCTTTCACGATCTCTAGCTAAGTATCAACGTTAATATTGATCAAGAATGCAGAGCCAGCGCAGAGTTATGTTAAAATCTTATTGGTTTGCAAAGGTGTATTAGTTACTTAATCAGTGTTAAGTTAGAACGCAGGCTGAGAGAATCAATTCGTCTCAAAAGCGATATACATGCTATGCTCGATATTTAATGGATTTCAATGAATTGTGTTGTGAAAGGTTATGCAGTCAAGCTCAGCTTATATTAATTTTAAGACATCCGACGAGTGGTAATGAAAAAAAATAGTTTAGCTATGGAGGGCAGGTATTTATTTACATTACGGTCTCGGTAAATGAATCGAAATTCGTGCATTAATGCAACAATTATGACTGCTTGCCGGTATCGCAGCTAGGATAAAAACTTGCGTTTGTGTACAATAATGTTTCTCTCAACAGTTCGTACTTCTTCATTACCACATTACATTCAACACGAATCATTCGAAAAGTTGATTTCTAGTTTCTCCTTTTAGCACTTTTAGTAATTGAGTCGCTCCCTTAGCCTAGATAGCTATGATTTTTTTTGAGCCAATTCTTAGAAATCAAGTTGTAGTTGTACGTATTTATAGAATAATCGAGTAGGTTTCTTTATTCTTCGTATCCTAAAATTCCCAAAGTGCTTCACTTTATTTCCTTCTAATGACATTAAATAGAAATCTATTTTTGAATCTCTAGTGATAGAGAAGTTTCTCTAATGAGAAAAAGACATCCGTTGACGCGAATAGAATGTCGTCGTCAAACAACTCTTTGTTCCTGAGTTAATGTCGCCAGGCAGTCTGGTGAGTTTTACAAAAGTAAACTGTTACACGCTTAGAATCTTTTCTAGAACATTTCTGACTTGAATGACACGGTGAGTCGATAAGATGTGGAGATGTTAAACTTTTTTGGCATCCTTGCGATCATAATTCCTAGACATTTACGTCCTACTCAAGAAAACTATTTCGAGAATTGTTTTAAGCATGAATCCTAGGGTAGTTTTCATGAAAACAGTCATTCTCTTTCTTGAGATTTCTGAAATGAGGTCGAAATAATTAGCTGGACGTTGACGATTCCACATAAATCTTTTGAGGTCATCTTTTCTTGTACTGCGTAGATTGCATTCGTAAATTATAAATACAAAAACGAATACAACCCAAAATTGGGGTATTGAGTTAAAGTCCTCAAAGTAGGACTGGCCAGACCACCAACTATTGGTCTGTTGTTTTTGTTTTAATTATAGTCTTGAATGTCCTAGTTCAAAGTGGGTTTGGTTATCGGCCCAAATTTAGTTGTAAGTACACTTTAAAGTAAATGAATGATTATTGTGAGAAATGACCCCGACTCCCGGGTTGTTGTTCCAGTTTTATTCAGTTGAAGGGTATCAGTTTCTATTTTCCTTGTCACTCCATTATGCCTTTGAGTCGTATGTCTGAATTTTGTTCCAACCATACCCGTTTCAAAACAGAATTAGACAAGAGTATGTCATTCCTTCACTCATCGGTGTGGTTTGCCACCGTTTTTACATTGCGGAAGGGATGGGACGGTGCCCAGGGCCTACTTTCTTGCTCAAGTCATGCAATGTTGATTGCGTCGAAATTTTTTTGGTCTCTACGGTACGGTTCACATTTTAGTGATATTGAGAGCATCATGGGATAGACAGAATGATAGATGTTTTATTTATAAAGTTATTTCATTTTTCGGAGAACGAATTCTCTTGGGAATTGGGTTAAGCAATGAAAAGGTTGGACAGAAATTCAGAAATTACTCGGTAAATGCTACCGCACCGGTCGGTGCGGTGAACTATGTATTGGTTTCTAGTGAAAGTATTTGGAGAAAGGTACATAAGGTTTAAGTGTCTCAGAGTTGTAGTTTGTAGTAAGTTGCGTAAATCCAACTCGCATGTCGTCCATGAAGTTAGAAAATGGGTCAACACAAATTAACTTGTCGTGTATGTTTCTTGTGCCCGGTTGAATTGGTAAATTCGGTTCGAGTTCTGAGGTACGACGGTCGAGAGGTTCAACTGCTTTAACTGGAGCAAACAAACAAAGTTTTCCCATTACACGATTAATTAATCATACTAGAGTTAGTTCTTGTGTCAAGTTTCTTGGATGAGGTTGTTGTCACCGGGTGACATGGCTGGACAATCATTAGCTATTCATGTCATGAGTTTAAGAGATTTATGTCATGTCTGGCATGTTTTGTTTATTTTGACTGGATTAACATGAGTTGACTAAAAACTGTGGTCGCTGGTTCGCAGTTATGATTCACCGCATGAGTTCAGAATCTATTTCTGACATTTAATTTGTATTAGTTTTTGCTGCTAGTCAACTTCTTAGGTCGGTGTGTCAGAAACACGTGTTTTTTTAGACATCCGTTTTACAAAATCCATTTACGTAGTTTAATTTTTTTTCTGTTCAATTTCATTAACGAAATACTTGATGACGAAACAAGAAAGTCAGGAGGGTAGATTTTAAATTGGCACCTTGTCCGTTTCACTACTGCAATAATATTTTCAAGTTGTTTTCATTTAAATGAGTGGGAGATTATGAGGTTTCGGATACTTAATGTGACAAATTTTTCAGACTTTATCATTTTACGTTAAGCTAAGGTTTACTCAATCTCAATTCTGGTTCTGGTTATTTGGTAGTGTGGCATAGCTTTTAACTAAATTACAATTTTCCTTCACACTAATGTCTCTGCTAAGGCAATTCATTTTCCTGATCTGCAGACTTAATGGGTTTTCTGACAATGAGACCTCCATTCCATTTCCATAGTCCATGAGTCCATGCTGGGTTTGCTGTTATTTCTGGCAACTTGTAAAGATGTAATGTGAATGTGACTTCGGATGAGGGAGAAACTTTCCTTGGTTTGGTTTCGTCAAATGAAATTGTCTTATAAAATCTCCCCATGGGTTCAAAGTTTCAAGGTGACATGACATGACTATGGTGTTTTTATGATAATAGTGAGTAAAATACAAACATTCCGAGGGTTCTCCCAAGATGCGAACTTGTACTCCCTGTAGGCGAATTCAAATCTAGTTTATTCCAGTTAGTTCGCTCTTCAATGTTCATCTTGATCCAACCGAGTAATTGCAATTGAAATTGGAATTTAAATGCCTGGAGCAAAGCCTACTGGTTTCGTTATCTAAGCCATGTTGACTGATATTTTACTCTTGAATTTGCCTTAAGGCAGGGATAATCTGACTTATCATTTTATGAGTTGAACCTTCAGCTATGTTTATTTTCATGTCACAACAGTTTATTGCGTTGTGACTAAAATGTTTTAGAAATAATGAGCTCAAAGTACAGAAAGAAGCCTTGCTCTGTTTTTTTCGAAACCAAGAAAGAACTTGTAGTATTCTGTAAATGTGGAGAGCGGGGATTCTTTGACACGAAAGATGTGTGCTTGGATAATGTTGTTTTGTTTTGAAGATGAGATGAATTCTACCATTAGTGACCCTGACTTGTCTGTTTTCTCTGGTCTTCGGTCTATAATGAGATGTCTAGGAACATTGTTTTTAAAAACGATTTTTGTTTTTACTTTTTTTAAAAAGTGTTGCTGTTCAAATTACCTAGAAGAGAATGTGTGTGCTGCGAAGGCTCTCGTTTAGACGTTTCTTGGCGTTGTCTTAAATTCGACAGCAACAACAGACGAATGTTGACTTTGAACTTGATCTTCCTTACGAATCTGAATCTGAACTTACAAGGGAACAGCAAAGTTTGTTCAGTTGAATTTTCCAGAAATCTGGCAAAGTCCACGTACGTACGGTTCAAGTTCATAGTTTATAGTCCTTGCCAATTTTTTTTCTAAAAAAAAAGTCGTTTCCAATTCTGCAGAGTAATTTATGCCGTAGTTAAGTTGTTCGTCCAATTTTTACAAAAAAAAATTGAGTAGTAATTGTCAGGCTTTCTATGTATGATATGGTCATGGTTGTACAAAATCATTTTGAATGCATCTCTCCAATAAATTTTAATTATAGACTGAAGGATTGAGTGTCTCAACTCAAAAAATTAAAGTTTTAGTTTGACATCTTCAAGGTCCTTCGTACTTGGCGGAGTATTTTATTAATGTCGATTCGACAAGACCGAAGAAGAGGAGACAGCATTAGTTGCAGTCAAAAAATGGAATTGATGGGTTTTCAGTTTTTATGGTTCTTCCGTTTCGTTATGGTTTTATGTCTATGTTGAGGAAGTTTAGTTGCACTCTTTGTAATTATGACAGTCGTTGAAGGCATGTCTGGAAGGGCGGAACTGGAATCGATGAGAGAAGTTAATGTTTGACGGTGTCCATAAAAGCGTGCCGGCATTCGTTTCTCGGCATTTTTATTTGTTTTTTTGTGTATGCTGCTGTTTGTGAAGGCTGAGCTTGTGTTTGTTCTAAACAACAAGACCAGTGTCAGAAAGTCAGATGGAGGTGAATCGTGAATAAATAATTTTTAATGGGTTTCCCGAGGAAAATTGAACAGGATAGGATATAGTTTGCTTAATTAATGGTTTTAGTTTTTGTTCAGGCATGGCTGGATAGAATTATTTTTCTACACGTGCACACCCGGGCCCATCATTTTTGTTGTATTTTTTGGAATTCTATAGCTCATTATAACCTATATTATCTGCGTTGTAGTAATTGTAGTTTCATCGATTTTACTTTCTTCGGACTTTTCACTGTTGTTCAATGTCACGAACTTGCCATTACTCCATATTTACTTCAAACTTGCTACCCCAACTACCCCTAATCATTTTTTTGGAGATGGTGATACTATTTTGCAATCAATCCTTCCTCTGACGCACGAAACCGGCACCCTATGTGCGAAACGAAATATTTGTCATCGAAGGAGACTGGAATTTATACAATTTGTTTGTGTGATTTCTGATTTCACCGAAGCAAGGTTGTTTTTTATTCTAATTGATCTGGATGAATTTAATTTATGATTTTATGGTAGGGTTTCGGCCGGCACTGCTTTGATACTGTTGAAAATTCTGAAAATACTGATTCGATTGAAGTTAATTGTATGTGAATTGTTCGATGTTGGAATTGGAAATTTAATTGTTATCCCAGGAATGACGCAATTTCAATTTTCTATCTGTGAGATCATATGCTATAAAAAAAAATTATTTTGTTTAGTTTAAATATGATTGTGCGTAATGCGTGCGTAGTATTGCATCATAATGAACGTATTTTTTAAAATGTTTATGCTTTACCATGTCGCGAGAGTTTATGAGTAATATAAAACTTTTCCGTATTGTTTTGTCATGAGATCGATCGAGTTTCTTCCCAAGAAATTGATCTTAGGAAGGATCAAGATTTGGCACACTCATTAAATTGATTTAAGTAGACAAGAGAGGCTTTGTTTTTCTCTATCGATATTTTTCTTCTTTGTGTTTACAAAATTTATTGCGGTCGTTCCTTGACCTTATCACGCGTGGTTTTCTTCTGCGTTCAATAAAATTAGCGTTGATCTAATCCTTTGTTTTTGGACAACGTCACGTGTTTTCACATTTTATTCTTGTGGAATTACAAATAAGATGAAATATTCTCAGCTCTCGAACTAATCCATCATGTTAAAACAAAATCAGGTTACGTAAAATGGCGTAACTCACAACAGGACAAAAATATGTATAAGATGTTTATGTAAATAGTCTCCTCATTTTTCATTCTATTTCTTCAGTGTCAGTATTTTTAATTCAGTTCTCTTTTTATTTGAGTGCTTCTAATCAATTTACCATCGATGGAATGCTTTTTACGTTGAAGTTTTCCTCTTAATGAGAAATGGATTTCTTTTAAGATATTTCCTTCTTGATTTTTATTCCTGGAAAATAGTTGAAGTCAGAGCTCGTAATTACAAGGTGTGATTATTGCAATTTAATCTTTAAAAATCTGGAGCTTACGTAAATGTTTAGGAATGCTGTATTCCTAAATTGTAATTTTGTTTTTTTGGTGCATGTTATTAGTTAGTTAACTTTTTCCATCGTGTCTTTCGCAATAAGAGACATTAGTGTTTTTTTTGAAGTTATGATTTAACTTATTAATTTTAGTTATAGTTATAGTTTGTGCTCAAAGTTCAACCCTTTCGTCCTTCAGACCTGAAAAAGTTAATTCAATCCAATCCACATTCATCCACCCCTCTTTTGATGTTTTTCTCAGTCAAGTAAGTCAGATTAATAAAACTTGCAATCTTGTAATAATTTAGTTAATGGTTCAGAACAGTCAATTTGCAAATGGCCAGATACATAGCAGATCTCTCTTATGTCAGTCAGTCAACATTCCGAAACGAGTATGTAATTTCGTATAATTATTCATCATCTATAAATTGAATGTAACAACAGTCAACACAGTCATAGTCATAATGTCTATTGCCGCAACTTTAGAAATGTATGAGCAGCTGAACTAGTTTTAACTCGTTTTTTTTCTTATACAAGATTGAGAGTAGTAGTTGAATTGAGTTGATGGTGGAATGATGGATGCATGTCTGTCTACAATTCTGGTAGTCATTTAGTCTCTACATTACATTTTAGCACGTGTCTTTAATGGTTGGTTTAGGTTCTAGAGTTTTTGCTCGAATGAAACTGGGAGACTGCTTGGAGTCTAAAGAATTGATAAGATTGCCTATTCCTTCGCATGATTTTTTTTAGTACGGGGGGTCCCATCTGGCTCAAACTTGTTGCTGGATATGTGATGAGAAAATAAACAATGGGACTTTTTGATTAAAATTTTTCCAAAATGTAAGCATTGTTCGGGGCAAAAAAGAGAGCCTAGGTCAGGACAGTTTTATATACTAAAGTAGAGTTATGTGTCCTCTGAATAGCGGAATTGGTTTAGCGCTTTGCATATGAGGTACTGTATTGTTGTTGAAGGTTTGACCATGTGAAGGTCAAAGTAGCATGATCTATATATTTTTGGTGAAGTGCCCTTCATTTCACCATTTCATTTTGGTTCGATAGTTCCAGGCCTTTAAAGTTTGCTATTTTGGGACACCTTGTATTTGCGGCTTAGCTAACTGGGTACTTACGTGTCTACCGTTTATCTTAAACTTTAATGCGAATTTCGAACTGCGAATTTTTTTGCTGGCTCACACTGCATGCGGTCATATGGTGACCCGAACATCCCACTAACAAATACTTGTATTTGTAGAGTTAAATAGTGCCAAAGTCAAAAGTATTTTGTGCAGAATCGAGATATTGCGTTTGCCTAGTGCTTGGCTCGCATGTTATGTTCTTAAACTCTATTGGGGCAGATTGGAATGGAATGTGAAAAGTTACTTACGATAAGAGATTTTTTTAGCTGGGATGTAATTTTTTTGCTTATTTTAAATCCTGTTATATTTCGAGTAGTACTTAATGATGATTTAAAAACATACATGCATACATATGAATACACGTGAATGTCACTAAATGTAAATATAAAACTAAAAGATTGTCATGCCAAGTCTACAGAGGAGAGCTGTTTAGAAAGACGTTTTCATATCTTCATCTTGTGCAACTTTTACGCGTTCGACGCCTTCATTCAATAGTTTTTCGTTGCAATTTTTTAAACTCGCACTTTGGAATGGTATGAGATCAGAGTTAAAAATAAAATTTTCTTGCGAATAACAAAATTCCCTATCCCTACAATTATTATGTCTGCCTGCCTGTCTTTTTGATCAAAGATTTGCAATTACATTATAAACTAGAGTAGGGTAGTATTCGTATGCATGCACTTGGTAGATTTTTTTTTGTAGCAATAGCATTCATTAGACTTTGGCTATGCGTCCAAAGGTACACAGGTGTTCTTGATTGTCTACTTTATTTCTTGAATTGGACGGGTTAGGTAGTTAGTTTTTGTGCATTGCAATGACCTACCTGCACGCACCTTGAATGAGTCGAGTGGAGCCGCCAAGCTGTCTGCTTTGACTTGACTTGCTATTGTAAAAGTTGAATTAATATTCACACGAGTGTTTACTGAGTAGCGGTTGTGCGTCAATAAAATGTCAAATTTTTATATTTTGAATAATAAAATAACAGAATTAAGGCCGTACTTCTTACTTCTTTCTTTACTTGGAATTTGATTAAAGTTGACAGGTGGTTATTACACATATTGGAAACATACATGGGAAGGAGGGTTATGAGAATTATTAAATATTAAATGATTTTTCTAAACAGTTGGGGTGAACCAGATGTTCGAAATTGAGTGGTTTTGTTTGATGATGTCATTCTTATTTTTGGGCTCCACATTGTCTGCCAAACTCATTGCGTTGTATTGTAGTCCTTGATTGACGTGAGTGATGGGCTCAAGATGTAGTGCTTTTGTAAGTAATTCGATGTCTCACACTCAATTCTTTTTGGGTGCTCTGGAATTTCTTTGAGACCTTTTCCGATTTGTGAGGAAAGTAGAAAACAGACCACATGGCTGCATGGCTGCATTCATGCATGAGTTCAAGGCATGCCAACTATTTAATAGCCCCGTTAATTTAATTTAGTACTACTAAATTAGTAGCCTGCATTGCTGGCTTGGATTTGATTGCTCAGCTCACCATTTGTTTTGTTGAGAAGTTAAGAGTTACAACTTACGACTCTAGATCGAATGGATGAATTTAATCGAATTGAATGTAGAAGTAGAAGAGATGACTTTCTGAGGGGGGAAAGGTTAAATAAATAAAAATACTGCTTAATACTAGACAGATTTTTGGTCGCAGCTATTTTAGTTTCACTTTTTTTTTAGAAAAATCAAAGATCGTTAGACTAAGTGAGGAAGGAATAAATAGATTTTTTTTTGTTGAGAGAGGAATTATATGCAAAATTATCAAGTAAATTGGATTTCAATGTTTACACTTGGATGACTGCTTGAACGGACGTCAAATGAGTTGATTGATTACAGACTTGGCGTGGATGAAATTCTAATATACAGTACATGGACATGGAGTAAGAAGTTGCGAATTTATTTTGCATTTCTGCGATTGCTGTGCGTGTGTGTGTCTATAATGATAGAAAAACGGTTCATGTAGTCTACAAATGTACATTCACATGGGAATGACGTGATTGAATTGAATTGAGAGATATTCCGTAGGTCCTCCTATACACTACAGTATATTTTACTGATTCGCTGCTGCTCCTGCTTTCAATTTCACTCGAACCATAATAATTATGGGTTAGGACTTTTTATTTTATATTGTAATTATAATTATAAAAATTATAATTCTAACTAACTAGACATTGTCTTTTTCAAAAACTTTTAATGAAGGTAACGTCAATGGATTTGATTCTTTAGTACAATTTGACCAGGTGCGCTGTCGCTGTGTTGGATAAATTTTCCTAATTGTTACATAACGTGAGAAGGGACTCACCAGAAGTCAAAATGACATGACCCCGGTAAAAGAAGGTCGACATCCTTTCATGTGCAGGTGGCATAGATTGCAGGTGTGAATTGAACGGAAATGAGACATTTGATCGAACATTTATGTAAAATTTGCGTGTTTTTGTGTACATACTACATGACATGACCTGATCTAAAGAATGAATGGTTTAGAGTACTATTTCCATGAAATGATTAAAGTAATTCGAAAGGGGAGTGCTGTTTCGTTGGGTTCAGGGAAACTTGTAGGATCTGGATTTATGGTTTCGTCTATTATTGCAATTTTCCATTGACATAATGCAATGTGTGCATGAGTTGAGTTAAGTCTGAATGATTCTTTTGGTTAACATAGGCTCCTATGAGGTAGGTAAGTGTAACGGAACTGGTTATCGACCATTCTTCTTTTCTTGGGTTTAATCGGTCGTAATAACTACTAGTGGTGATGGTGGTGCGACTTCTGCGTTCATGTTAATGTTGTAGGACAATTTTGCTTGCAGCAATTTTAGTTGTAGTCCTAGTGAACATTCGATCATTTATTCACGACTAGGGTAACGTATAGCTGCGTACTGCTACAGTATTTGCCATGTAATTCCATTTAGTTGGTTCGTACATTTTTGCAATTTGAATTCTAGGCGTCATCTCTGTAGCTTGATAATGATAGGGTATGAAGTATGGATCATGGTTGACCCCGTTGCGTTCGTTCGTTCGTTCTTTCGCTCTTTCGTGCGAATGTGAATACGAGAGTTTACACATAAGAACAAAGTTGTAAAGGTGTACACAAAAATTGTTGCCCAATTTTACGAGTGTTGAATAAATATTAGAAAACGAGACAATGTGCGATGCTCACGTCATCGACGAGGGCAGACCAGAGCATTTTTTGGTTCCTGAGCTTAATTAGGGTACAGAAGAAAGGGTTTGTTTTGACTTCCTTCAGGTGTGGAAGGAAGAGGTATTATATTATTTTAAATGTTTAGTTTAATTCCAGGGTTGGAATTAATTCAGCGTATTCCACATAAAAATGCACGCGTTATGTTGTTGCAGAAGTCAGAGGGTTATTAAAGTTATCAAAACAATGTTCGAGGGATTCGATTTACGTCATGGGACTTGTTGTTTTTGGTATTGGCGAATATGTCTGTCGCATTTTTTAAATTCTGAAACCTAAAATCCGTACATTTAAAATTGTATCTGCAAGAAATTCGCATGCACGATCAATCAATAAACACTGTTTGGTTTGCCAAAAACTACGATTTGAGATTTGGATGATTCATGTTGGACTAGCTAAATAGGTATCTGATTGAACGAAATGAAATTTTTTGTAGAAAAGTTGGATTTACGTCACTAGAAATCGGGTTTGTTATTCTAGTGACTTTTTGCGTAAGATCTTTAGTCTACTTGTGAATTTATCAGCTCACTCCACTCTCTTGAACTTCAAAAGAATCCACGGTGTGTTGAAAAGAACTTTTGCGAAAGTATTTTGAGATTAGACTTAAGACTCTATTTTTGTATGAAATTACAAAAGCACACACACTCTTGAAGCGGATGCACGACCACCGAACGAACCAACCACCGTGGCCAATGAGAATAACATCAAGTCATAAAAAAGCGTGCAAATATTTATTTTGTAGGCTTGCTCAGTATTGGTGACACGTTCTGAGTTGCTGTAGTATTTTGTATGCATGGCTCTCGGCAATCCAACCGTCCTTTTCCTTTCTTCAAGTGCAAGTTCAAATGAGCTATTACTTTGCTTAATGTGGTCGTGGTTGTCATAAAGTCAAATTTTGTCAACTTGAGGTTCATCATACATATATTTCCTAGGAAGAATTTTACATTTTTCGTTAGAGGAAGGCAGGTAGTCTTTCGTAGGGAAACACTCCAATGTGGAAAATATTAATAAGTAAAATTTTGGCCTTAGAGTCAAGAGAAATTAACGTTAATTTGACATTCGGGCTTCTGTTTGATGATTCTGCTAAGCTTCCACCTCTAAATTATAACGAAGAAAATTGGCATCGATTTACACTGCTATGTAATTAGAATTATTTAATATTTGCCAAGGTGATCACCATTTGACTTCAGCTTAGCTCGTGCTTAATAGAAATTCAAATTAAATGTTACTTAATTGGAGCTCAAGGAGAAACAGACACTTTCATATCTAAGGCCAAATTCTGAATCCAGTTTTTCGAAGTTATCATGTAATGGTTTTATTTCTATAGGAAAGGTCAAAATTTGACAGGAAGAAATTGTAAATGGCTTGTCAAACAAGACAGGATGCGGAAGCGGTAGTGGACAGTAGTGTGAAAGGGAATAATTTCTTTAGTCTTTGGTTTGAATGAATTTGATTACTCATGATAGTGGTTTTTATTTCGCTACGCTAACTATTAAATTTAAGTCTGACACAATTTATTATTGAGGTACTAATTTGAGAGTTGACATTGTGTAGGTTGAGTTGAGTAAGATGAGAGTGCATTATTTGTTTAGCCTGTGTATGCACTGATTTGCATTTGACCAGGGTATGTATGAGTGTGACTCAACTGAAATGTATGTATTTATTTTCACGTGAACAATTGCTGATTTTGTGGTTTTGTGTACAAGTCGAGTGTTATGTTGTGTTGTGTTGATGTTTGGAGTATTTTTTACTGCAAAATTTGAATGTATATTTGAAGTGGTCATCAAATTCGTATGGTATCGCATGTGCATCATCAGTCATAATTTATGGATGTGTGTACAAACTGTCAAATGTATTTAAGAGGATTCATATTTTCAGATAATAATGAAATGTTTTATATTTACCTCCTTCAGCAAATTAGAGAATGAATTAGATGAGTTTTATCCAAGTCATGTAAATTGCGTAAATATTTTACTTGATTTTTGAGTTAAGTATATTAACTAATGAACTCTGCAAGGATGAGTTGGTTGAATGCGTGATTTTTAATATATAGTTTTATGTTAATTTTATTCTGAATTTCCCGGTGCATGTTGAATAGTTTTGCAATTTTGCATTGCCTATAGTATGTCAGAAACTGAATTCAGCTTATAATAGTGAAAGTTAGCATATGAAACTTTTCGAAAAGTTCCGAGTAGCCATGTGAATGTACAGTCGAGACTGATAATTATTTTCAGAAAGTTTTCATAACTTTCTTTCACTAACTTTTTGCTCATTTCCAATTTTTTCACATCGTAAAATATGTGGAATCTACAAGGTGACAACAGCGTAGGCTTGTCGTAACATTAAATTAATATCACGTATTAAAATCAAGATAATTGTCGTAACATTAAATTAATATCACGTATTAAAAGCAAGATAATTGTCGTAATATTAGATTATGAAATTTTTAGGGAACGCTAGATCGGGAATGGACGCAATAGGTTTGAATAGGTTAGATCCAGGTTTAGATCCAATACATAATTCCGGTTTCGGAATACCTTTAAAGTGCATTCCTTGTGATAAGCTGAGGAGGAAATAAATTCAGCTCTTTTATATAAAGATGTTTGAATAGTAGAAAAGTTCACGTCCGAAAATAGTTTTCAGCTCAATCATTCTTGTGGAACTAACTTGGAATATGTTATTCAATTTTTACTCTTTTTCCGTGATGTTTGTTTTCAATTGAAATTGATTCTGGAGAACAGACAAACAAATTCTTACAAAACGAAGGCCACAAAATGGCACGCTCATTCATACGTGCTGGCTTTCACCTTTATTTTTTAATAATTAATGTAAACTTTGTTCCTAAATATCTGACCCTGAGCTTGAATATTTATGCCATGGTTTGGCTCAAACACCCAAGCCTATTTACCGGCCTTGTGTTAAAAACATCGAAGACAAGTGCACATGCATTGCATTGGAGAGACAGTGCTTTTAAAATATTTAGGTTTCATCTCAATGGCAAGGCCAAAAAATTACGGAGTTAGAAAATGGAATTCTTAGTCGATCGTAACAGCTGCGTGGATTTCTTTTTATAGATCTGTCATTTGTATGTATGTATTCGAAGTTCTAAGAATTCAATTCACACACGTACAAGTACAAGGTGAAAATGAAGATATTTTAAAACTGTACCCCTTTTGGTATAATTATGTCATCGTAGTCTAGTCTGGCCTTAATTTTTGACGGTTGACAACGTGAAAGGGTTACCTGTCAAAGCGACCCTTTGATTTCAGGGAAATTGGGTTTATTCCAATTTACTCAAATATAGATTGCGTGATAAAATTGTAGTCGTACAAAGTTTGTGGGCAAATTCCAGTACTTAAATACTTTTGGAGTATTTTTTAAAAAAATAACCATGCTGTTATTTACTGCACGCTTACATCCAATTCGTCTAGACCTTTGAACATGTACCCTCGTTGCGTACGATAGCGCATTGTAATCTGTATGTCTCAAGTGGGAATAAATTATTAGTCTTTATTTCATTAGCCCTTTGGAGCCGATATTTCTGTACATACGCAAACCACCGCACTTGGAGTGCACAAGTGTTTTTTCTAGATTGCGGTTTCGATTTTAAATCGAAAAAATTATTTGATTTGACTACTTAACTCTATTGTAAATGTTATTATTTACGGATTGAACAACAAGATTATTTTTACAAACTAGTATGCTGCGGTTTTGCAATAACAGTCGGCTTTAGATAAGACTAGACTGCATTGCATGTGTTCTTCTCTTCTTGTTCTATTGTATTATATGGGCAATAAACGCAATGTAAATGCTAAGAAGGGTTTCCGATTGCATACAATACATACGTGCGAAAGAAAACAGGGTAACGCACTGTGTGTCCTTTCTGAAGGTTAAGAAGAGTGTTTGTAGGATTATGGTCTTATAGAATTCTGGGTCTGGGTTGACTTTCATCAGCATGGCATGGGATGAAAGCTGTGCATGGTCTGAATGCAAAGATGTGGCAAAAAAAAAAGAGCACACCGAAATCGCATAGCAACAACTTTGACTCGGGTTTAGAAGGACTTTTGTATCCACTCGCACATTCGCAGATATCGCGTCGGATGTGTTAGAAATATAAGATTTTGAGGGGGGTTTTGGAGTATATCGCAAAGCAAAGGTCGTTTGTGAAAGAAGATGTATGGAATTTTCACCTTCATGGAATTATGTACAGAATTTTTTTTCCAGAACTAGTTAACCTCGTCAATATCAAAATCTTTTATAATGTTTTATCAAGGCCAGCATAAAGTCATAAGTTACTAGCGTATTCTGGGGCATGGTAGTTTGAGATGTGCAAAATTTTGACAATTCCCACAACTTTCAAAAAAATCATATGAAATGAATGACAATAATTTTTTCTCTTCCCCAAAAGTGAAAGCACTTGATAGGTTCAACTATAAATTGTATCTGTACTGTAATGGAAGGCCATCATTCTATTTCTGAACTGGCATTCTAGAAAAAATAAACGAATAACATTGTAAACGCAATGTAGTAATAAAATGGGGTTATAAAATTTGTTGAACCATGGTACCGGTACGCGGTACGTTGTGCGTGGCATATGTTGCTGATTTCATGATAATTTTAATAAAGGGGTAACTCAAAGGTACCCCTAGGGAATCACCCTTTGTGTGTTTGTATATAGAAAAGTGAGAGGTAAAAGGATGCACCTTATTTTTTGCACAAGTTTTGCGAGGCTATACCGGCTTCTGGCGCTAGCTTAGGTACAAACACACACAATCTATCGTTCATGGCAATTCAGTTCGTTTTCTGGTTGGTCGTCTGCATTGAAACAGTGTATGTTAGTAGTATTTGCTATGTGGTGAAAAAAGAGGTGCTCTCAGAAAAGCCCAAATCCTGAATGCATTAGAAACCATACCATGCTTGCTATTGCTTGTGCTTTTGCTCCAATCCAATCCAATATCTCAATGCATTTGTAGTCGGTTGTGTGTGTCTATGACTACATTACATTAGTCCAGTTCACCTCGACACCTTCATTTGATAACATTATTCTATTGTGGAGTAAAAAGGGTTAAAAAGAAATTAGTAATAATATTGAATTATTATTGTAAACCCGTGTGCAAAATTACAATTGGAATTACGTACATTGTTGACAATCCTAGATAGATAAGATTTTGCTTCAATTGCAAAAAGGACATTGAGAACATTTAAATTTAATCATGAGATCATCCGTTCATCCTTCGGTTGAAGGAGATTGAATTTGTTTAATCGTATCGTATTCTATCTTGTGTACGCACACGAACACGAGCTGTTTTATTTGCTTCTGGACTTCAGACTTAAAAATTAGAATAATAAAATAAAACGTGGAGAGAATTTTTTGATTGTGGTGAGAAAATTGTGGAACTTGAAAGAAAAGTGTTTTGTTTTTGTTTCTCCAGTGCCTTGATTGATACAGATTTACATATTATTTGCTACAATCAACCATCAAAATGTTTATTGAATTATTTGTTGCCTTCCCTTGGTTCCTTCTTCTCTTGTATCTTATGTTTGTTTTGATCAATGTTTAAAAACTAACTTGAGAATGGAAGGTAAGCAAAAGATTTAAAAAATGGTTTAAAAATTATATTATTTTTATGTACGATACAGTAAGAGTAAGTGGACAAGAGTTTTGCAATGCAATTTTTTTTCTTCAAACAACCTATGATAATTAATAAGCAATAATATTACAGATTTCCCTCTCTCTCTTTATCAGACATGCGATCATATTCATAATTTCTCTTTGTCATCGATCAGAGAAGGTTGATTTGATTTATTAATTCAGACAGGCAGACGGGAAGGCATATGTCGCTTTTATGTGCCTTTCTGCAGAACAGTTGATCGAATATTTTATGGGAAATATTTCAATATTTGTATCTTATGTATTTATGTATTGAGGGCGATGGCTTCACATAGACTACACATAATAAACATTTTATTGAGTTAATTAAAATCATATCCGTTTGAACAATAAAAAGTATGTCAGCCGGAATGTCTGCGTCGTCCGCTTAGGGATGGATGTTTTCGTAGAGGAGATTGAGATTGGCGTGTGCGGAATGCATGTGTGTTTGTTACGCTAAATAAATTCCACTTCCACTGGGTGGGGGGGGGGTGGTATTTTCTCAAGTGTTACAAATAACCACAAAAAGGAAAACAAAGAAAAAATACAAATAACGTATGATTTTGATGATGACATGTACTGGATGACTGTATTTTTTGACTGTTCGTTTTTGCATGAGAGGATGGTCCGAATTTTCTGTTTTTTGAAGGTGTTTCCTTATAATGTTGTCTCAGGAAAATCTTTGTTGTCATTGTCTGTCGTCGTAAAAGGATTTTCCCCCAGAATGTTTGTTTTCTGAGTTGGTATTCAATGAGTGAATGCAAATATTACCAACTTGTCTTGTTTATTGTGATTATTTGACCTCGACCTTTTGTAGAAAGTCGCTTTGAAAGGTATTCATTTTTGGATTGAAATAATGTCAACTCATTATAGGTTAAATGCATGCGTTTGTTGTTTACAAATAAATCCGAATACGATTACTTCCGGGCGAGGTGCTTGGCTTCTTGGCTTTATATAAAATTGAGCTTTAGCTGAACGCGTGGAGTTTACTGTTTGTTGAAAGCAAAATTTTGGGGTCAACCAGTTAACTTTTAATGAAGATTTCCGTGAAATATTAATTTTTTTTTGTGTGTAACTTGTGAATGATGTGCCTTAGGGCTTTACAAGATTGTATCATCTTGTTAAGTTTATATGAATTGTTTGGGTGATTGCGGAACTTTTTTGATGAAGCGAGTAAGAAGGTTACTTAATATTCTACAAAGTTGTTTTAATGGTTTTTAACAATACAAACATCAAACGAACAACACACCTCCATTTTGTGGGGGGGGGGGGACTAGGTACATGTTACATGTTACGGAACGAGATGCATTATTATGAGACAGTGAGACGTCAACTCAACCCATTAAGTAATTATTTCAAGTGAAACTATTATTCTAACATGTAGAAGGTCATTTTAGCTTAATCGTGCACTTAATGCGATACGAATGAGATGAGATGACTTGAAACACTACTACACTTACATTTACATTATGTTTAGTGTATGACGTAGGTCCGACCGACAAGGGAAATTAACGTTAATTTAAATTGGGTGGAATAATGTTGGATGGGATGAGTTGGTTCAGTAAATTCCAGTCACGGGAGAATTTCTGTTCCAGTAATTTGTGCCAATTGTTAGAAATAAAGGAGGATGGTCATGTCATTTGGGTGACATTTAGAATTAGTCGTATAGACAGTGTGGTGTAGTCGTTTTTTATTGGAAGGATTTAAGCAGGACGAAAGTAATTTATTGATTTGAATTCACTCCGTTGTTCCTTTGCTTGGTTTGATGACCTCTTCTTCAAACTTCATTGTATTTTAATGCACTAGGTAGTAGTAGAGTAATAGGAATTCAATTCAGACTAAAGTGGTTGGGGCTTTGAGTGAATTGAATTCCTTTTCCTTTGAGACAACCTTTGAATTTTGTAGAAACACCAGTAGAGATTGTATATAGGTAGTTAGTACTGGTTAGGCTGGTTTAGACTAAATTTCGCAATTTGTATACAGTCAGGAAGATTGAGCTTGAGTGATGAGAATATTTGGATCATGCATGGTACTGTTAGATAGATCGATCGATCCAAGCTTTGATATCAATATTTTCATATTCTATGTTGCTGTCCATGCAAAATTTCAAGCCATATAAATGAGATTTGCATTTTCAATTTTGCTTAGGTTGCGCAAAATTGGGTAGATTTCGCAAAGTTGGGTTATTTTTTATTCGAATAATATTTATTGGTATAATGGGTGATGTTATTTCGGAGAATGTTGCGTAATTCACAGACATGAGGTGATTGTTGACATTTTATTAAAACGAAAACTGAATACATTCTGGATATTTTTACCAATTCCATACAGCCAAGTATTTGTGATTTAAATTTTCAAGTAAAATAGCTTTGGTAAAATAATAATGCATGAGTAAAAGTAGTTGGGAAATCAATAACGCAAATCAAACAGACAGAAAATGTACATTGACTGTAACATTGTCAGGTGTGTCTGTCTATAGAGGTGGTTCTTTAGAATTTTATATTCCATTGGAATAGAATTGAAGTAGACGTGGAGAGTGTCACAATTTGCCCAAACACTATAAGAGTTGTGTAATTTATTATATTTTCTGTATTTGCCATTTTCTGTCCAGAAACCTGTCAAGAGCTACTTGTATTTGTACTTTTGAGTGCGAGTTAGAGTTTTTGACTTGTGTGCCGTCGTCGTCCATTTTCTGCGTGCAAAACTTGACTTCGGATACAGTACACAGTCTACACAGTACAAAGTATGGGAATGTCATTTTGACCTTGAATTGAGTGAAACTATTCAGGGTGAGGGCAATGGCAGGGAAATGCCAAGCCAAATGCTAGCACTACAGTAGTAGTCACTTCTGCAATTGGCTGATGTTGATGATGATGCGTTTTTCATGTCAAGTGGTGACTCGTGAAGGTGAATTAACTATGTAGCTAATTGACTTTGGTCTCTCGTGCCATGTCGTAGTTGTACGTATTAATGAGACAATTTTGATTAATTAGTCAGCCCGGAAGGATTAGGACGAATTTACTGGCTCTCCTGTTTTTATCACAATGTTTTCTTTGTAAGAATTAAATAGTAACTCGAGATCATGTCTGCCCGTGGTATCTGCCCCCAACACTGTGTATGGCTGAAGGTAACCTCTAACACACGTTATAGGCACTCCTGAGAGTATTTTGGTTGGTTAGAATTAATTAGCTGGAGTTTATGTTACATATTAGCGTGGATGAAAATTGCAAAGTTTGCAATTATTTTGTATGTTAATACGCATTCGAGCGTGTGACTTACATTTTGGTTGAGCCGAATTGCACGAATGAATAAAAGACAAAAGTGCCTTTGGGTGTCATCATTCTATACATTATTCGCACTATAGTTAAACTGGACTGGACTGAAATCCGCAGTGCGGTATTGACTTGGTTCGTTGGGCATGAAGAAAGAAGGGTAGAAGAAAGTCAGGATATTAGCCAGCCTTGGACAGAATGGGCATTTTGGGTATTATGTTTAAAAGTTTTTCTTCGAGTAAAATAATCTATTTTGTACGTTACTACATTCTGACTTGACTCGA
>JAQGCB010000680.1:0-19423 GCA_034698835.1 Protaphorura tricampata
CCCCACATATCTCTCAACTATTTTGGAAGAAAATGAAGATTTGGACTCGGACTCGGATGATGAATGGTACGAATGTGCCGAAGAACTTCAAATTGGGCTTCCGGAGGATCTAGCTTCAACGGACTCGACTTTTCACCAACGCAAGGAGAAACTTGACCTCATTCCAGTGGAAGGAAGAAAAACTTACGGCAGCTGTCATCAGGGTTCATTACAATTTGGCATCAACTCCGGCAAGCAATGTACGGCCATGGTAGCTGCCGCATCAGCGTACGCAAGCCGTTTCTCCCCCTCCCAGTGGACATCGGCAACTTTAGACGAAGTCCTGGAAATTGGTAATAACTACTACAGTTCAAGGAGACCATTTGCAGGTGACAACTACCTTAATGCCCAGGAAATTGTTGGAAGTATCACAATTACAATCGGAGGTCAAACGGCAGAGGTATTTATTAATACAGTTGAGAGAGAAGTAATTCCTGGGATTATACATGGAAACGGAGTTGGAGTGGACGGATTATATTCTCTACGTGAGGCGATCGAAAGGATTAGCCAAATGGAATACAAGTATTGGATCCTAACAATGGCCTCTTACTCGTTTGGATTGTTCATCGATTGTGGCTACATCTTCTTTTTCAATAGTCATGGGACGAATGAATTTGGTGGACCAGGCGAAAAAGGAGCCAGTTTGACCTGCTATCAAATCACGCAAGCTGCCAGAAACGTTTGTCAACTTGCAGAAAAATACAGCAAACCTTCTTCAAGAAAAAGTTTCGATTTGACACCGCTTTTTATATTTAGTTGAAAATTCTAATGTTTATAATAAGAGATTTATATTATTGTATGATAATTTTAACTAAACTTGTAAAATAAATTACATTCATTATTATGAAAAATTAACCGCGACTGGATTTGATTTATTATGTCTTAGCCTTTCTTAGTCATGTGTTCAAGTTAGGAATAGTGATTTGATAAAATGAGTTGAAAAAATGTTAGAACTTTGAAGAGAAGTGAAGAGACTTTGACTGGACAGGGTCTGTAACGTATGGAACTGAATTCGTGCATGTAAAAGATTACGAACAAATAATTAAGACGTAGCGAAAATACTAATAAGACGAGACACAACCACACAACACAATCCTAGTCATTGAAATCTAAGAAATCTGAGAAATGGTTAAGGAAAATCCAGATGACGGAAACGGTATGCGGTATCACAACCGCTACCGCTGAAGTTAATGTGGAATCGAAATCCCCAAATCGACACCGTCAATACGTGAGAATGAGAATAGCTGTGAAGAGAGTGAAGACATGGAGTTGGGGTCTTAGGGTCGACGACTAATTCTGATAAATCCAAAGTGTCCAATTTGGAGGAAGAGCTGTATTTGAATCTAATTAGAAGTATTTGCCCGAAGGGAATTCCGGAGATCGGACCGGCACAGGGACAATCTCTATTTTTGGAGTACAAATATATGATTTGATCTCAAATAGTCAGTACCTAAAGGAAATTAAAATCGAATTGTCTGCGAGTTTTCATCAGTTGTCTTGTCTCTTATCATGTCATCATGGCACAAGTTTATTTTATCAGGAGCAAAACTCCGGTTCCAGTCCAAAATCCTATGTTCGGTCTCGGTGATTGAGACTACCTTTATATTTACAATACATTTCTGTACGATAATTTTAACCAACCTGTTTAATAAATTACCTTCATTATGAAAAATTAACCGACTAGATTTGATTTTTTATTGTCTTAGCCATATAGCCATGTGTTAAAGTTCGTCTCCTTTCGCATGGATATTTAGGAATAGTGATTAGATAAAACGAGTCGGAAAAATAGTTTACTTTACATTTTAATTTTACCAGTATTGCCAGTCTAATTGCGCATTCTGCAATATGTTATGAACTTTAAAGAGAAGTGAAGAGACTTTGACTGGTTTGCGTCTGCAACGTATTGAACTGAATTCGTGTATGTAAAAACTACGTAACAAATAAAGCCGTAGCGAAAATACTAATAAGTTGAAACACTAAGTTTGGCACAAGTTTACTCTATTCAATATTTCATAATTTAGTAGGTATTATAAAAGTATTGTGCATTACTAATGTACATTTTAACGATATTTTGCACTTTACCAGACAGTAAGTTTAATTGAACAGTAATATTTTGTAAAGCTTAATGTGGTTGTTTCCTAGGTTAGACGTTTATAGACTTCTTGCACAGCACGATTGCAATTCTCATGACTTCTCTGAAACTAATGACTATTTCTTAGGACCTTTCCCATCCCCAAATATGTAGGGATTTTTGTCCACATCTGGGTCCAGACCGGCAAATGTGTGATTTACATCTCGATGACTTGCTTCATCAGCCCGAATGCACTCGATAACTTGTCTGACAGTAGCGTTGTCTGGTAGCTTATAGTAAGCCTTGGCAATCGGAGGTGCCAATTCAGTATTCCAATCTTTCAAATGTCCATCATCGATGTCTTTAAGTAACGCTGTGTAAGTATAAACTGCCTCTTCTTCCAAGTATCCCACGAATCGGTGACATGTCTTCGAGGACAGGAGGTAAGACAGGAAGAACATGTTAAAGAATATCCCTTGAGCAACCATGACTGCAAGTCTGAAGAACAATCCCGGACCTTTCAACTGCATAAAAATGAGGAGGTGCATTCTTTCATTCTCTGCCTCATCTAATAAAGTATGAATCCATCCATTGTCTCTTTGCATTGTTCGAAGAGATTTCATATGTCTAGCCATTCCAGCCACCATTCCAGGAACACCAGCAATTGTTTCCAAGAAAAGACAGCGATTCAACCAGTCTCGTTTCGTCATTTGACCACCGGGACCACGATACCTTGTCACGACATCAAATCCTGTCCGCATCACTCTGACTGCAAAGAGTGCAGTTTTGTCGTAGAATTTCTTGGGTTCGTAATGACTTTTTCCAATGGAATTTAATTCATCTTTACTGTAAATTTCGTTGGCGTCAGGGGATATTTTCGTAAAACTTTCGTTCCCGAGGGGGTGTGAAACTCTGGAGAGTTTGGGGTGCTCATTGTGTAGCGCGTGAGGATCGGACTTGGATCCCGCTCCCGCTGATTTCACCCCTCCACTTCCATTGGCTGCTGTCACAAATGTGTTACGATTGACGACTGCACTGGAAGTCCGAAGAAAATGTCCAGGTTGTTTCAGCAGGGAAATACCACCAACTCCGAATGGTTTCATTGAGATTCTAAGCAACATTTCTCCAAATGGCTCGATGGTAGAACAATGGAATATTCTAAATAAACAAAGCAAAGTTTTAACTTCTTGCACTGAACTGATATCAAATAATGCGAATCCAAAACAAATTATGAACTAGATGAATATAATCTCCGGATTCATGAGCTTAGGATTAATTTTCTTAAAATAATCGGGTGCAACTACAACAAAAACCCTTGAGTGTGATGAGTCAAGAATTAATTTCTGACATTTCCTGGGATTTTTTTAGTAGCACGTTACAAGACTGTCGTCCACAATGGACCCACAGGACCAGGGTATCACGAATCACGATACGTACCCCCAAACAGACTAATTACTGATACGGTGTACGGTAGTGACTGCTGTCTTACTTTTGACCTTTGACCTTCAAAATGAAAACTCACCTTGATTTAGACCTTGATCCGTTGCGCTGGTCTCACGAGCTTTCCCTGTACATTACAGGTACATCCAAAGTTGACTTGATAGTGATTTGATTTTCCTCCTGTCCCAGTCAGTATATTCAGTACTTCCAGCCCGTAATTCTAAGACGACTTTAGTTCTTCAGTTATTTTTTATCACAAAATTCGGGTGGTCGGGGACGCTAAAGGTCAGGGTGACGAAGAGGAATGACGATGACGACGAGACGGGTCGACTGGTTTCTGGTATGGCCTTTTTTTTATTTTGACTTCCTCTTTGTTTTGGCGCCCACACTCATTGAGTAAATAAAAATAAAAGTCAACAAGAATGGCGACCGAAGCGACGCTAATTTTGATGGAACTTGGTCCGGTCGGCGGTCGTCGGCCGCCGGCCGCCTCGACAGGTTCTTTGATTACCTTACACTCCAGACACTCTACTCGATCTACACGACAGTAGTGAAATTGGAATCAGAACACTGTATGAGATGTTATCATTTTTATGGATTTTACTGCACGAGATGCACGAGCACGCTAATAGGAACAATGTTGTTCAAAGCCAGGCCAGGTCGTCCCAGTGAGGTGGACGCCCAGCTCAGGCTGCCCATGGAATAGTAGGGAGGTGGATGTGAAAATGTGTGTTTCATGACATCACAGAGAATTAAGGTTTCCAATTTTAATTCAGATTTGGAAATGAGTAAAATATGTGAAATGTGAAAGAAAAGATGGTCAGCTATATGTCACGCAACTTTGGACAGTTCTTGACGCGCGTTATAATATAATGTTTCTTTATTACAGCAAAATATTATTTTGTACGTATCGGATGATGGTAGAGGCTTGACGGAAGCATCCAATTGCTACTATCGATGATAGTGAAAGTAGTGATTAGATTAGAATGTAAAAGTAGAAGTGGTCTCATTTTTAGAAATGGGTCGGGTGCCTCGAGTCACAATAGTTTTAAGATTCGGTGTATTTATTTCCAATAAATTCAATACTACAAATTCATCCCGGTACACATATTCCGACTCCAACAGACACTCAGATTTGTAATTGTAATTTGTAATTGAATGATCTGCTGAGACAAAGATTCATTAAAACCGAAACGCTAAATCAGTTGTGTGTTTGGTGCTTGTGTTAGTTGTGTTGCATGTTGTATCGTACTCGTAACATCGTAACAAGTAATAAAATGAATAATAATAGAAAAAAGGTAAAGTGATGTAACTGAAAACTGTATTATATAGTCACTAATAATTTAAATCTAAAAATGAAACCACAGGCATATAGTAAGAGTAACTTACTCCTATTTAAAGTGGAGCAACGATTTGGCGATTGCTGACGATTTCAACTATACTGTTAAATTGCACAACAGTGCTGTAACATTTTTAATTGCACGACTACAAAATCTAAAAAAAATAAACCCACACTCACACCGCCTACATAACATAATAAGATATTTTATGAAAACTGGAAGAGTTCTGTGTCAAAAAAAGTCCATTTTTTAAAAATTATTATGGCGTGAGAGGGCCGGACTCGCCGGACTCAATTAAGGAATCCACTTTATACGTCAACTGCTTAATGCCTATGCTTTGATCGACTAGGCAAAAATAAATCAGTAACTTTTAAATGTACTTTTAAGTAATTAAGTGTCCAGTAAATTGTATTCCTCCTCAATACTGGCTAAACAATTATAGTTTTGAGGATGTTTTAGCATAAATCTGGATGAGGATGCATGTTGGATGGAATCCTTCAATTTCTAGCCAGAATCTAAGATTGCCTTTATCTGTTAATTATACCATGCGCTGTCAATTTGGTTAAATGACTTATGGTCAGAATTCTCGGCTTGTATCATGTTTCGGAACTTTTGGAGTTTTACATAAAAAGTGGTCTCAATTCTTCAGAATCGTTTTTTCTCTCACCATAAAGAACAAAGCACACTGGGCAACTATTTAACTAGATATTAAGGAATTATAATGAAAAACATCATTTAGCATGGCGTGAACACTTCACTTTCACTCACTCACGAAGATTAGATGAGACACCACACGCACACACCAACAACCAAGCATCCAAATTCCAAATAAGTTCCTAATAATTTTCAAACTTCCAAATCCCTGCAGACGAAATCCATTGCAAGGTGGCTTTTGATTCTTTCCCCAATTCGATTCCTTCTATAAACAAAAATGGAAGTTCAATTTCTACTGTTTAGCAATAATTTTGCAACATAATTTTTGATGTGGAATGTCTGAAGGGGTAAATGCACGTATTTCTAAAACTCTACTTCTGTAACGGGGTTTGTAGATTAAAAAAATAAAAAGAAACGATATAACACATTTCACAAATTCGCAAAATATTTTCAACGTTTTTATTGTAATTTTTTTTTACCAAAAAGTTCACGAAGGGAAAGAACATGTAATGTTTTTGTAATGTTATGTATTTATTTCCCCTTTGAGGAAATCTAATTATGTGTATAATTCACCAAATCTATGATGAGAATGTTATTTCTATTTTAATATTTTATTTTGTTTTGACGATTAGTGTAAACGCAAGGGATTGATTTTTAAAACTTTTTTGACTCATGAGATCTACACGACACGACGACGACAATAATTGGGGAAACCAATTAATTTGTTCTTCTTGTCTCCACACGCACATCCATTATACACAATAGTATACACAATTTCACGATTATTACTTACATTACGATTTACGAAGTGAGTCTAATAATCTTACTTCTTACGTCGTAGTTTGTAGTGCTAATTATTCAACATAGGTAATTATATGAAACAAATTACATGAATATTCAAGTTGGAAATAATAATATGCAATGCACTAGGCGAACCCGTAAACTGGCGCCGCTTCATTTTAAGTCAAGTCAAGGTTTAAGACCATTATAAATGCTAGTTAAATAAGGGTCCAAATAGAAAACAGGTAGCTATCGTATTTGAAGTGTTCTAAGCGATAGCGTCAGGTTGCTGTCAATGTCAACGCATAAGAATTTGACAAAAAAAAATCGTGCAGGACAATCCATGGTTTTGAACAGTAGAATGTATCTGAAGGGGCATCTTAAAATTTTCCACCGAATTCTATAAAATTTCCATCTAATTCTATAATCTAATTTATATTTAACGATTAAACTTTAATTTTCATGAGGAATACACTTTAGTGACTATAACGGTCACGAGTGCCAAAACATTTGAGGTTTTGATTCAACCCATGAATTGTCCTAACACAGAAACAAACGAAAAACAAGGTTAAAAACAGGACAATTTACGAACAAACTTTTGGCAACACCAAAATACATTCATCGTCTTCAATCTTTCTTTGTATAAGTTTTGTATTCGGAAGGAGTGACCGGAGAAAGACATCAAAAAATGCATTTGGTTATTTTTTTTTCTCGTTTCCTAAAACTTACAACTACATTCACAGTTCCCAGTCCACTTTCTTCCTAAGTCGTATAATATTTACTACAGCCAAACCACAGAGGAATGAACTATGTACTGTAATTTATTGACACTCACATGTACGTGATGAGTTAATTTTTTTTTCGTGATGAGTTTTGTCAAAACATGGACTATAAGGGAAAATCTTTCATTTTCCAATCGTTTTGATCTCCTTTGCCTTTTGAAAAATACTGATTTGACTGATTGAACTCACCAAGTAAGTATTTACAGCTGTAGACTAACCATCACAATTTATATTCAAGGGTTAGGGGCAGAGTAAGCTAAAATGACTGGCGCACAAAAAGTGTGACCTCTCTCCTTAGACAGCAGTGGAATTGTCGCAAGAACAAGGTCAAATCAGGCTATAGGTCAAATGTCGACTCAATTTGGCACAAGCCATTGCAGTAAGGGATATTTTGTGAGTAGATTTTATTCGTACTTTGACACTTTTCTCCTTTCTTTTCATTTAGCGCAGCGGTGAGGTAAAAATCACAACATTTTCTGAGTTTTGTGTCCCACCGAATTAACAGGTCGAGTTCTAGTACATATTAAGAAATTGTTTTATTTGACACACGGGGCATCTGCAGGGTTTTAGCTATGTGTCGAATTCGCAGAAAAGCGAATATTAGCCAATCGTACACCTGGCTTGATTTGACTTGTTCCCTGCGACACATTTTTTGCAACAAACACACATTTAGCAACTAATACCACCTAATTAAGTCTAGTCATGATTTCCGATCCTCACAAAAAGTCAAAAGTATAAAGTTCTACTACCTAATTTAATATTTCATGTGTTTGTATGTATTAATTACTAGTATGAAATGTACTAACTATAAATGCAAATGTAATCATATTACAGATTCATTAGAATGAGTTTCATTTTCAACACTCAAATATTCATTCACTGAACCGCACCAAATTGTACCAAACATATTATGTACAACACATATTCTTTCCATTTCTCAGTTATAGTAAAGTAAGTATAAAATAATGCTAAAATTAGTTAAAATAATTTGATGCTGATGCTGAACAGAACAACTACACACAAGGACTATTTTTTGTGTAAACGAAATGCACGTTCCCTGAATACAACCTTTCCAAACATTCCTGAATTGTTTTGTTTAATTTTCACATCTGAAAAAACGACAAGACAATAAATGCGAATAGTGAAATGAATCCTAGTCTGACTGGAACCTGACTGTGATATTGTGTTCAAAACCTTCCTTAATTCTATTACTGAATTTCTGGATTATTCCGGAGGTGACCTGAGAGTCAGAAATATTTGAGGGGAGAAGAAGAAGGGTACCACCACCATGGGTAGGAGTGGAATAAAGTCCCGGGTAATTTCTCATTCGTTCAATTTCTACACTTTACGCTTAACTGTCCTCTGTTGTCTGTACATCTGTCTCTACATCCTCATGTTCCATTCCTTGAGTTTCTTGTTCCGCAAGCTCTTCTTCGGTCACTTCTTGGGTCACTCTGTCTTCTTCTGGATCATGATCTTCTTGCTCTATTTGTTGGGATTCTTCATCAGTCTCCATTGTGATTGTTGTTTCCATCGTGTGTCCATTCCCAACAATGCATTCTTGCTCTTCCCCTTCGTCTGACTGACCTGGGCCACCGACTTGCGTCATCTTAAATGTTTAATAAAAAATCCTCAGATTAAACGTAATCGATTAAACGCTCAATATTATCATAGCAGACCGAGGACGATTTCTCCAATAGTATCAGCAATTACTGAACTTATGTGATCTGACAATATTTACATGCGATATCCTACAGTACTGACGAAAATTCTTACTCACCATGATAACTTTTTCTTGGCCTCCTTCACCGCTTGGCTTGAGAAACTCACATATTTGATAGATTTTGTCATTCTAAAAAATAATATTTAGAATTTCGTAAATAAATAAAAATTGATATATTAGCTAGTTCTAACGTTAAAATATTGCTTGCTTACATGAATGACTTGACCGTTTGCATTCACTGTGACGATTTGTGTTTGACTTGGGTCACCCGTGATAGCACTAACAGGAATTCTTGTGGGTTCACCTTCTGTCCCAGGTTCAACTTTCGGAAGAACCATTGGGGTCACGACCTGTGGGAAGGAATATTTCTGTCAATTGGATAAAATAGAACATTCGAATGATTAAACTTAATTTTCAAATAATTTCGTGATCAGTATCTCTCAAAATCCAATTAACCGTGGATGCGATATCTTGAACTCAAGTTCGTTTGTTAGATTTCCGTGAAGAATTCGAAGTACGTGAAAGAAATCTTCGACTTTCTCCATTACGTCGACGACAAAGCAGGAAAAAACTTATAATAAAAATAATCAAACTCAAACAAAACAAAAACATAGGCGGAGTATCGGGAGTGCACAAAATCATGCAAAATTTGAAATAATAAAAAACAAAATGAAAACAAAAAACTCACTTCCTGATGATGGGACTCAATGGATATCACATTTGACAAGTCTTCAGAGAGGACGGTATGGGTTTGGGAAATGGAATACGTATTATTTTTCTGATGATTTCTGTTGTTCAAACGGGCAATCATGCGTTGACCTTTTTTGTTATTGTTATTAACGACTTGGTACTTCACACAACAAACACAAAACCAAACCGAAATAAAAAAAAAATAAAACAATAAGCTAAAAATTCAACCAAACGTATTTGTAAATCATTCAACCAATACCAACCTGAAGTGAACCATCGGCATTCTGGGTTTGAATGGATGAAATATTTGCCATAACTGTTTGGTACATGTTATGAGGAACCGGAACGGTGATCTATTCATCAAATAAAATAATTTTCTTGTGTAAAACTCTGAATGCCGGCGTATATAAGAAGTAATTCAAAATTAAATTTTTCATTACCATGCCAGAGACTGTGACTGGGTATGCGTGACCGTCTTCCCCGGTGAGAATTATTTGACCCTCTTGACCAAGACTGGCATGAGCCATGGAGTTTAGGTCAACCGTAACTGGCATTCCGTCTACTCCTTCTTGGTGCATTGAACCATCTCCGAGTTGATGAACTTGCCCATCGTTAGACTGTAACTGTGGAGTAAATTCAAATCTTAATTAAATAAAATAAAAATTGAAAGAATTTTCTAAAAAAATATTACTTACAGTTGCTACTCCTTGTACTTGAGCAGTCGTCCCATCTGGAAGTGTAATAATTGAATTCGTAGGATCCATTTGAAAGACCGATTTGGCTGTCCCATCTAAATAGGTTAAATTAAATAGGTTAAATGAGAGTTAATTGTTCAGAGCTTTTAAATGTAGGAGTAAAAAACTTACCAATTTGAATGATAGATACTGTCCCATCTGGATTGCTAATTGTTTGGAGCACGGTCGGGCCGTACTGACCCACCTGCGAGCCGCCAACAAGAACTTCGTACTGTAGAAAGAAAAGGAACATTAGGTGATATAATGAGACTTTTTTTTGTTACCAAATCCGTCCAGTCAAGTCATAATTTAAATATAAAACTTATTCAAATATTAAAACATCATATTATAATACCGATATGAGTACGTATGGTTTGAGTATGGGGCTATAATATTGTACCAAATCAACCCAAAAATAATATTTAAACATTTAAGGTCTTGTCCATCTGATGATTTATCAGGCTAAATATTCACCGAAACTCGATAGAACATTTAGGCCGATCGGCCAGATATCTCGTTATACAATCAGATCCTAGTCTTAACTCCTCCGAATAAACTAGGGCTTACCATAAGGCTACTCTGCTAGACGCGCGTTCACGGCAATCCTTAATTCGCGCAAATTAAATAGATGCAGCGCACAGAAGTAACCAAAGGTAACTTCAGTTTCCTCTGTAAGAATAAAAATGTCGGTCTGTTTCACATTGCACCTTCCTGTCCTGATAATTACAGTAATATGCTAATACTACTTGCACTTGTTAGTGATTCCTATGATACAAGAAAAAAGTGTCTCCTCTCTAGAAATCCTATCATGTCTGCATTCACTCACGACACAACATTCTACGAAGAAATATGGTTTTAAACAAATAGAAGAATTAAATAAGTCTCATCTTCGTTAGCCTGCCACCATACCACCCAAGAGAAGACAATACAATAAACTGCATTCCTCTTAATTAATAAGTTCAACTCATATTGATCTCAAAAAACATTAAAAATCATTATCATTCGGGAAATAAAATTCAATTTGAAAAAAACACTAAATTAAATTTTCAATACTCAGTTATATCAAGGTATTTTTATGTATTCAATGTTGTGCAGTCTTTTCGTTTCAAAATTACCTTGTCTTGGTTCCCAGGCTTCAAAAACTCACATATTTGGTACATTTTCTCACTCTAGACAGAACAATCAATCTGACAATTAGTACTCATCAAAATGCCTGACTGGTCAATGATTAAACATTTAATTTATGCCACAATATTTAAGCACATACTACATTGCTCACAATAGCGGTGACAAAAAAATAAAGAAATACATTTAAAGCTCAAAAAATTAAATCGATTCCTAAGAATACTACCGCTGCCTTGGTCTGAATATGAACAAAACGGCCGAGACAACAATTATTACGAATGCAAACTAAAATACTGACGATTTCACAAGACAGTCATGCACCTGAAAAAAATTGTTCTCCCTAAGGTCGTAAACGACAACTAATTTCCTGAATCTTTGATAGTTTTTGTCATCCCATAATGAATAGGATCTAACACTCGGACTTTTTTAAATATAAGTAGTAAAAGTTCAAATGGTTCGAATTTTAGTATTTGTTCGATCTTCGAAAACTTTAGGAACTAAATTGAAGTCAAGAAAGACTTGCAAACTTTATGTCAATATCAAATCGCACGTTAAGTTTTTGTAAGCGCAGCCATTAATAAAATGGATAAATAATGTATCGGCAAAATCTGGTGGATTTGCAAAATGATGTAGCTGAACAGAAACTATCGTGACTAAGAAAGCAAATGAAGCACAAAACAATACGATAAAAGGATGCACTGATTTGCGTTACAAATTGCCTGCCTTGGCTTAGTCTTCTGAAAAATACGCGAGCACGATATTACCGAAATAGATTGAGATGGAATGGATTGATTCTGATTCTGAGGACTGACGCTGAGAACGGAGTGAGTATTATTTGTAGGATTTGTGCTCGTGGAGATAGTATTGATATGAGGGCTTGCCTTTCCCAATTTATTGATTTGTGGTTTTATATCAGCATCCTCATGATCTCCACTAAAAACAGGAAGTAAATCTTCTCGTCCGTGGTACTTGTAGCAGTTTATGACGATTTGTCGAAGAGCATGTGTCCATGAGACCTGGAATCAAAATAATTCAAAATTAAAAAAATCCTCGGGTTACACAGTAGTAATCAAATATTTTCTGGAAGTCGACCGCTTCGCACAAGTTTCATTTTAAAAAATACGCGTTACCTTCTGCTTTTCATCTTCAGTACGAGCATCCATTCTAACATTAGCCCAAGGTAAATCTTGGGGCCACCATGGAGGTCTCGTAGATTCTTTTCCCCAACCGGGCTTTCCTCTTCCTGTTGAGTATTTAAGCATTAATGGAATAAAAGCTCTGAGCTGAGCTTGGGTCATCTTTTCTACTGGAGTGGGGATTCCATCAATTACCTGTGAAAAAAATAACAGTTAGATTTGCTAAATTTTGTTGATTTCACGAACAAACAATTACTAAAAATCGTAAAAACTTACTAGAGGTGGGAGTTCGTGCAGGGTGGGGTCTTCTGGGGCAGGGGTAGGGGCATGCTGAGCCAGAGCACTCTCTAACTCCGCCATAATCGTAGGTCTCAAATTCCTGATGACGTCTTCCAACGGCTTTGCACCAAAGCATTTAAAGCTATTCTGTGGTTTACCAGGAATTGCGACCGTAACGACTGCTTGCATTCCCACTCGAATCGTGAATTCATCGATAGTTTGCTGTGGAATGAAAGAAAAATCAGCAATTGAATTTAATCACTCACGAGTAACAAAGAGCAGCCGTTAAAGGAGAAGTGCATTCCAGATTCATCCAAACTCATAAAAGTACTAGAATTCACGCAAATCATTTAATTGGAAAAATTAGTGACTAGACTGAAGTTTTGCTTTTCATGACCTTTTCATAATTCAATACTCCCTAACAAAATTATTCACTTCAAAATAGTCAATAAATGTTCGGTGTAACGGTGTAAGTTGTTCGTGAACGAAAATGTTGAGAATAGAAGTAAAGGAAAAACAAAAGTATCCAATCGCAAAAAATGTGGGAATATGAAGACTTTCACGTCAAAAAATAAAATGGAGAAGATATCCATTAGAAAAAGTCACAATAGCAGGTATGTAGCAGTCACATAGCTTAAATAAAAACTAAGGAGAAAGTAGACTTTCACCGTGTATAAGATAACATATTAAAAATTAGCCACAGTTTATGCTTACACGCTCAATTTTATTAACTGCAGTCAAAGTATTTAGGTGGACTAGTTAAATACGAATGCAAGTGAAATCGCTGTTCTACTTCGGACGAAGAAAAATTAAATCCTCCAAAGAAAATCTCGAAAAATTTTCAGTTAGAGAAAGTACTTACAGGGCCCTCGCCCGATGCCAAATAATAGATAAATCTCAAGAAGTTAATAATAGGGACTGGTCAAATTCGTCTAATTATCCAAAAGTCGACTCTTAGGTGTTTAAATTCAATAATGCTATTTAATTACAATTAAATGATTTAATCAATTAGTTAGTAAAATGTCTCAATCTCAATTCCGTCCGACTCAGGATGAAGAATAGAGACGACAGAGAAGATGACAGATTACTGTGCTGCGACGCATGTCGCATCCAAAATCTCCACGTCACATAGATTTCTCTCGAACATTCACACATTCCATCTAAATTAGCCAAATTACACATCAAGAAGATAAAATCCCGGATCCGGGTATAATCTTACCCTCAATTTTCTTAGTAGTCTAGTCTGTTGGCGCTTTCTTATGGAAGGATTTGTCTCAAATTGATGAGGCCGCTTCCTTTTCTTTGCGGAGGCTATTGCCGCTGCAGCTGCCATTCCAACTGGGCCTGAAAGAGTTAGACTTATTTTAATACCATTACATGCATTACAATTAAAATGTCTATTCATATTACATCCAAGGTGCATAAACAAACAATTCTCCAATGTCCATTTCTGACACTAACGGGTCAAAGATAATTTAAATAAAATTGGTCTGCATTGCTGTCATCGTCGTCCTTGCCAATCTTTGAAAGTTACCATCATCCACTTAAAATTCACAATTGGAGGTTAGCAGGAATGCTATTGTTGGAAAACTTTGTTGTTTTCTTTACATATCCATTCCCGCTAACGCATAACGCAACGTCTAGAATATTCGCATTCACTAGACCGAATTTTCTCATGTGCTGCGCGGACGGCTGGGAGCCGTTTCTGCGATACCAAGACCAAACTAGACCTAAGCGGAAGCCATTGCAGCAGCAACAGCAGCTACCATCCGAACTGGGCCTGTCCAGAGTCATAGACATGATCACTTCTAACTTGAACCAAAATCTCGTCATTCGACAGACAACATTATGAGACATGCTCCCCTTATGCCCGCCACCGAGCTTATGTCCGTCGCAGTCAGTACTTTTTCTTTTTTTAAGGATAAACTAAAGGAAAGGACGGTTTAGTTACCTGCAGCTGCTAGTTGGGCCGTGACCTCATCATCCATCGTAGCAGACATAAGGTCATGTCCATCCGTAAATTGTGACTCCGAGTCATCTGACATAGCATCATCATCATCATCCAACATGTGTGTGTGATGGTCCAACATTGGAGTCACCACCGGCAGTCCAACCGCCGTCTCTTCCCCATTCATCGTCACCATTTGTGCAACCCAACACTCAGGTCACTTTTTATACTTCAACTTTCACTCAAGTCCAATTAACTCCTTTGACCTCTCAAAACAACACGGGTCTGTAATAATAAACAAAAATTATTGTATAAAAATCCTCAAGAGACTTTTTCTATCCCCATCGATCTCCACTTGGGGAATGTTTCTGAGAGAGAGAGGCCTTTCCTTAACAAAACATATTCAACCCAGGCCAGGCCAAAGTTTCACTTTCCCCCCTTAGCCGTCATTTTCTAGCTGGGACTACTATTGATTTTTATTTCTCCGAGATTCGGGAATGAAACTTCGACTAGCTCGGTTCCCCCGTCTCAACCCGGGTTGAACGGACTTAACCGAATGGATGGTTATTTCCTGGAGAGAACTACTACAAGAACGAACCCACCTTATCCTTTATAGTCACTCATTCATTTTATTAATTCTCCAGTCACTTTCAGTCCCACCATTTCATTTCTTCACCCCATCAACTTGTTATTGATTTCCCTTCTTCGGTTCGTTAATTTTTTTCCATTGGGGAGAAAGTTTTGATGAGTGAGCATTCTTCGCTTCATAAAACTTTCTTCAATTCAGGGTTCCCCTTATTTTGAAAAATACTCAAAATATTCTAGACTTATTTCAAATCCTAAAGTACCTATTTTGAATGGTCAACATTTGTTTCAGGATATGATGTGTGTGTATAAAAACTATTGACCTTTCAATTAAATATGAAGATCCTATAAACTATTAAGAAATTCAAATTTTCCAATGATAAACAAAATTAAAAGAGAAAGCAAACTTTCACCGGTAAAGGAATAAGGACGAAAACGACGAAAACTTTCTTTTAAGAAACAGTAAATTGAAAGGAGTCAAAATATGAAACGACGTTCGATACAATTTATCAATTTCCAGCAGTCGAATAAAGTTTAGTACTGCACACGGACTCGACTTTCAAAATCAAAATATCGTAATTGAAAAAATTGAGCGAAATGAAACTGTCGAGACTACTCATACTCACTACTATTGAACATTCAATTTCTACAGAATAGACGGGAAACCCACTTTTCAATAATAAAACCATCCCTTTTATCATCTATTATACTCTTGCTGATAGGAGGACGGGTCTGCTCTGCACACCCCACTAAACTATCTGTTGTCCGGCCCGCATGGTTTGGCCTAGCCAGGGTATAAATTACTTAATTAAATTACCAAAATAAAAGCACAAACTTAGGGTGGAAAGAGTCAATACGCAATGTGCTCATTAATGCGTAAACTGGTAAACTCGTCTCAATACAAATGAGAGAATACAATTTTGTTATAGATTCCCCCTCGCCCTAGCTGAAAGGCTAAACAGATAACCAGAATTTTAAAATCGTCTCAGGAGTGAGTGATCAGCATTTTTTCAAAATAATATAAGGAGCAGAGCGACTGTCATTCTCATTCCACTTCCTTAACATTTTAATTTATAAATTCCTGCACGCGTAGAGCATTTTCTTTCTTGTTGACAGACTGATGTCGCATTTCACTCATACAGTCTTTTATATTCCTTCAAAACCAAGGCACAGGTTCATGCTTCATAGACGTCTCATTCATACAGTCAGTAGACATAAGCCAGACACCCGGGCGACACGAGTACCCGGGTAAAAAAAACCACCCTTGCAAAATGCACCGACCATTTCAATTTCAATTCAAGTAGTTTTGTGTGTATCATGTCATGTCATAAGCACATTGTACAATCTACAATGTTATACAACTGCAACCTCTTTCAAAAATTGAAAGGGTCCTGTGAAGTGAAAGGGTCCCTTTCTCAATTCAACCCTTATTTCCATCCATTCGTCCGTCTATTTATTATTCAGTCTCCAGTTTTCTGTATATCTCAGAAATCCGGGTTCTAGTTTTACGACTACGACCATCCTCATGCTATCCACACATGTATGCATGTGTTTCATTCTGTAAACGAAAATGCGGGTTTTCCATTTCCACAACTCGGGGAGAACGGACTTCGTGCACGTGCCGTCCGAGTCATTAAAAGTTTTTCATAAATATAATGGATAGCATGGCTAATCAGTCAAATAGATAAATGCAGCAAGATATAATGCTCCCGACGAAAAATTCTGTTGAGACATTTGACAAGGAACTTTTATCGCGTGTAAAACTCAGATTAGACTCAAAGCTAAAACATTCATTCTTAATTGTTATCAATCATCCGTATCCGTGCAGTACTAGTCGTAAAATTGAAAGCCTGGTGGCTGGTGGGGTCACAAATTAATTTTCTGGTTCCTCATAGCATTTTTGTGGAGTTTTTGATTGAAACGAAATAAGTCTGAGACTACATGGTTAATGTGCTTAGAAATTAGAATGGATTAATGGAAATGGAAATATTATTGATAACAGTTCCCACTAGGTTTTATCTCTTATTTCACAAGGGTTTGGCTTTTACACGAAAAGTGGTTTCCTCGTTGAGTGATAAAACCAAAACTCCAAAAATGCATCCCTCCTTGCGTTCCTTTGTTTAAAGTCAGTATAAACGCACCGCACCGCAACATTGTGACGATGACGAATCATTTACCCTTATATATGTAAAACCGCACAATTTCCGGTCTTGGTCACGAAACCAAACAGAAGGAAACAATGACATAGCATAGAGATATGTTCGACAGGCTAATAAGTGACTGAAACAAGTTTTGTAAATATAGACGGAGAGACCAAGTCAAGCAAAACAAAACAAATCCAAACGTTTTTGGGATTAGATTCAAAAAGCTACTCTAAAAGAACATATTTAATGTGAAAACATTTTTATAACACAATCAAGCGGCATAAGTAGTTTGTTGTGTGAATGGATTTCCGAAATTGAAAATGTTCAAATGCTACTAGCTAAAATTCCCTAAAAAAAGTAGCTTCGAAAAACTAAACTTCCAGCCTTCCTTCCCCTTTACCTATTTCTTCGATTAAGCCGCGTTAATAGTTTTATTACGTAATCACTCATGAGTCTTGTCTTGGCATTATTTTTCACACTAGATAGCGAAATCAAATGCCTTAGAAACATCAGGCTTCCCCGATACCCATTTTAATTCGAAATAAGCAGGAGCGAGAGAGACCTTTAGGTATTCATATCCACAACCATAATCTGTCGGTCGGTCAGGAGACAAGTTAATTGATTTAATTAGTTCTAATCCACCGAGTCCACAGTTCTTTCATTCGAACTCCTTTATAACCGAACTTTCGCTTATTCACAGCACTGCATGTAGCTGTCGATTCCTCGAAGTAGTATTTTTAAAAAACAGTAAATTCTGATTCGCTTGACTTTCTAAGATTGTTTTAAATGTGGTGTCCGTCTATATAGATTGTATACATTTTAGGCAAGCAGAAAACAGTAAACACTAAATAGGTGTTTACATAAAACCAAGGAGCTAAAAAAGTAAATAACATAGGAAACGAGAACATTGCATTGCCCAACTTCATTTCTGCATTTTTGATTTGTACAATCCAGAGTGGAATTCGTTCAGATAGTTCGGAATTGGTTAATTACTCAAGCCCGCAATTCATGATTAGGGAACAATTATTATTGTTCCAACTGCAGCCAGTCAATTTAAAAATATTATCTAATCGTAAACACAAGAATTCAATAAATTCTTTTCAAGCCGTCTTCGAAACTAATCTTCAAACTTCTAGACATCTGATATAGAAATTATTACTAAAGGCTATAAGCTTTACCTTTTTTCCATATTCATTTGTTTTTAAAATTAAATGCTTTTAAAATTAAATTAAGGGTAATCTGAGCAGAATAAAACATTCTAACTATAAAAATAGTGAAAACCTTGAGGGAAAGCAAATTCACGGCGGGAGAAAGTAACTGATTTCCCGCGCGCGACCGTACCGTTTCTTGCGCACACTTTTCCGTTTCAGTCCCAGAGAAAATAACTTTCACCAGTCGGCAGTCCTTCCTCGTGCAAATTTTTTTTTACTGCTTTCACTCCTTTCACTCTAATTCGTTTCCACTGTACGATGTCATTTAAGAAATAGCTAGAAATGCTACAATGGCGTTTCCTAGGATTAACAACTACATTGACACAGTCCGGTTTAACCTGACACCTCCAGAATTACTAAATTGGGCTGTTCTGAAGGTGATGGCTGGCTAATTATGTATTTTTCTACCCAATGCAAATATGCAAAGAAATTGCTTAGTCAAAATTTTGAAAATATCATTTAGGCAATTTAATTTTAAACCAGTCATCTGTCCAGTTACTGGTTCAGATGGCCGGCCCTCGTTTTAGCAATAAAAACAATTAAGGAAGTCCTTTCCACACTTCCTACATTATATTAATTATTAATGTTATTGAAAGACCACATGGATCTTGACATTAGACTCCCGAAACGGGAGGTCCGTGGAAAATTTAACATTTCCAATTTCCAGAAATTAACTCCACCAGAGACTCAAAAAAAAAGTTCTCTTTCCACGTTGGTGTCTAACGTAAGAGTAATAGTAATC